>REGL01000050.1:389077-423975 GCA_004194395.1 Aurelia aurita complex sp. Pacific
CGTGTTTACTTAGTGAATTGAAATAAAATGAGTAATCTTATTTAGCTGCCCACGTAGGCTCTCTGTATTGACAGTGTATAATTAGAAATGAAATGCGCTTTTTCAAAACAGTTTTATTTCAAACCAGTAAAATGTCCTCATTCGAACACAGCTGGGTCAATAACAATATTCATCTGATTGATTATTGAATGTTAGTGCGGTCAAAGTAAATCCTTTTCACGTCCAGTTTTGTGTAGGCGATTGAAAGCACTTGAATTAACAACACCAGCACCTACCATAAATAAATGGATACACAAATAAGCAAAGAAATACACGATGATGATGATGATGATGACGATGATGATGATGATGATGATGATGATGATGATGATGATGATGATGATGATGATGATGATGATGATGATGATGATGATGATGATGATGATGATGATGATGATGATGATGATGATGATGATGATGATGATTCAAAAAGCGGCCTTCAATGAAGTTTGATAAATTGAGACATTCAATAAGAAACTCTGCAAGAAACTTCCACTCAAATTAGGAAACCCTACTACAAAACCCAGTCAGGTTCTTGATAAAAAATGAGTGTATAACAGGAAGCAAGTTGTATCCTGGACAGGTGAAAATCATTGTAATATGAAAATTATTGAAAGCATGATTTGTGAAGATCGCACGGATCTGCCATGTGGATAAACATCTCTCAACAAATGGTCAACTATTCAAATAGACACTTACAAACTAACGAGATCTGTGCAAACTTGTCTTGTTTTAATTAAAGTGAAAATTAACTAACAGGCAAGGAAGAAGTGTTCAGAATATCAGCTCATCAGTGAAATTTAAGAGTTTGTGCAACGTTTGCATTTGCAAAGAGCAAACAATTCTAAAAATATCCCATTCATGTCAAACTTGCACACGTGTCGTGAACAATAGATAGCCAAAGAAACAATCCGTCAACTAACTTTAAAAGAGTTGGGCCGGAGGCTTCATAGTGCATACAATGAAGAGAGGGTCAGTATAAGGTCGAGTGGTGAAAAGACTAAGAATACAGCATGGGTTAGTTTCAGAATGACTACAACATCAACGCTGCACTGTTATTGATATGACCAGAGCAAGTTTGCTGTATAAAAAGATGTTTTCTGATATTCTATTGTAAGGCTTAGAACCACACCCCTCATACACCCACTTAAAAATTTTCAAAACAGGATGAAACTTCGCCCAGGTAACTGTGAGATATTTGATGTTTTTTATTGGTTCTTTTAACCTATCTGCAAAGTTTCAACAACATTGAAATGAATGAAACGAGATGATGAATAAGCATCTTCCAAAGCTCAACCCGTATCGCAAAACATATTTTGATAAAGTTAAAAATAGCTAGAAATCCTACAGGGAAAACAGGGAGTACGTGTATACTGTATATCAAACATTGATCCAAATTAGCCTTAGGGTTAACTTGGAATGAACTCGGGTTAGGGTTAGTTTTAGGATTAGGTTTAGAGTCAGGGTTAGCGTTATCAACGTTTGATATACAAGGTGTCTCAAAAACATGTATACAGATTTGGTTTGATCCAGCGATGTGAATTTAGCTTTAGTGAATTGCTAATCTCTTTCAAAATGTTCCTCTATAGTTAACTTGAACAAAGATACCTCATTGATTGGTATTGATGCTTTGAGAGCAGAAACATTAATCTTGCAAGCTCAAATTTGTACCCACCTGCAACCAGAGCTTTGGCCTTTTGGCCTAAGCAAAGTCTTGAGGTGCAGCAAATAAATCAACGATAACCTTGATGAAATTTGAACAATATTAAATCATATTATATCCTGTTTGCCAGAAGTTACTCCAATGCGCAGTTTCTTAATTTTTCTTTAATTTTAGTTTTTAATTTCGATGCTCTTCAAGAATTTGCTAAGGCCAAGAGACCAAAACTCTGGGGTTTGGAGATGGACGCCAATTTGAGCTTTCAAGATTAATACTTCTACTACTCTGAAAGCACCAATACCAAGAAACAAGGTATCTATTTTCAAGTGAACTATCGAGGAAAATATTGAGAGTGATTAGCCACTGATTAAAGCTAAATTCATATTGCTGGACCCTAACAAATCTGTCCCACATTTTTTGCTGGTACATTCATCTTTTCATAAGAAACTTAGGCCCCGGCTGGTTTTCTTCTATATTAAGACACTTCTGCTGCCAAACATTTCTTNAACCAAAACTCTGGGGTTTGGAGATGGACGCCAATTTGAGCTTTCAAGATTAATACTTCTACTACTCTGAAAGCACCAATACCAAGAAACAAGGTATCTATTTTCAAGTGAACTATCGAGGAAAATATTGAGAGTGATTAGCCACTGATTAAAGCTAAATTCATATTGCTGGACCCTAACAAATCTGTCCCACATTTTTTGCTGGTACATTCATCTTTTCATAAGAAACTTAGGCCCCGGCTGGTTTTCTTCTATATTAAGACACTTCTGCTGCCAAACATTTCTTATTTAAGCTTCTTATATCTTAATACCATAAGTCTTGAGTTAATTCATCTTTGCTAGAAGGTCTTCCAAATTACTTAGTAAGATCTCAAAACAAGTAATAATATAATTCGCATTCAAAACAATGTCAAAGCAGTTTTTACATTGTACAGTGTCAACATGCTTTTAAGTGACCTGGCAAAATAAAACCTTCAAATCACAAAATCTGCTTAGCTTTTTCAATCTAGGTAGCTCAGTTTCTTTCGAACAACTGAGCCAACAGTTTCTTAAGAGCGGTTTCTTATAAGAATAAATGAGTTTATTGCGTATTGCCGGCAAACAACTGAGGAATCATCCGCCATTCGAAACTCTTTTAGTATCGCAAAACATAATCTTGCAAACTGAAAAAATAGCTACAAATTCTTTCGGGAAACAACTGTTCATTTCGATCCCAACAGGCTTACTCGAGACTTTAATCAAATCGCACAGAACACCACTGAGTCTCATTGCTACGCTCTCGCATATCATTATTTACTTTTGCATAAAAAAATAACATGAGCACCGTTTTCGTTTCAAAATTGACGTCACATGGTCACAGCGCAGACGCAGATCTCTTATCGGTATCACTTTTTCTGTATGTTCTACCGACTGGACAAGAAAGACCGAAGGATTCTTGTCCCCTTCTATCAAAGCAACAAAACAAATGAATATCAGAGGACTTTTCCACCAAAATTTTGTCTAAAGTTTCCTTGAAGTTTTGGTTTTTATAAGCGAATTTTTACTGTACATTAAATGTGTAAAGAGATCGCCAACAGTTTCCACTTTACTGAGCATCTGTTTTGCAACCACTTTTAAGTAATTGGATTCTTCTGCTAAGCCAAGCTAAGCTCCTCCAGCACACACTGGCATGCTCGCTTGAAAAATAAACGAGCTGTCTTAGCTGTAAATCAAAGTCATTCCGCCCAAGTTATCCAACTAGCTTGCCTTAGATGGTTCCCAATAATCGCACAGGCCATCTCTGGCTCAAAACTGACTGGAAATGTGGACAGCGATTGTCAAAAACAGCGCTCTCTAAGATGAAACAAAATTATCGTGCTACCAATAAAGGCCACTGGGTAAGCTAAAAGCAACTCACGTATCGGCTAGTTAGTCCGAGAAAAAACCACACCCTCTGAGCTGAAAACCATAAGCGTTTTTGGTTATTCAACGTTGCTCTTTATTGCAGCCATTAACTTATCTTCTCTCTTTTCAGTGTTTTAGATTAATTGGTTGTTTTTCTTGCAGGATTTAATAGTTTCTCCCTTGTTACGGATTAATTTGGCTGTTATTCTTTTACACGAGTTAACAGTTTCTCTCCACAGATTGCAGTGTCTAATGTTGCNACCAATAAAGGCCACTGGGTAAGCTAAAAGCAACTCACGTATCGGCTAGTTAGTCCGAGAAAAAACCACACCCTCTGAGCTGAAAACCATAAGCGTTTTTGGTTATTCAACGTTGCTCTTTATTGCAGCCATTAACTTATCTTCTCTCTTTTCAGTGTTTTAGATTAATTGGTTGTTTTTCTTGCAGGATTTAATAGTTTCTCCCTTGTTACGGATTAATTTGGCTGTTATTCTTTTACACGAGTTAACAGTTTCTCTCCACAGATTGCAGTGTCTAATGTTGCGTTTTTGGGTTTATTACAATGAGTCGGTTATTTGAGGCTATTTTTAAATTCTGTACTGCAAATCATTTGTTCAAAACTATAAGCATACAGCATAAGTCATCTTAACTAGGCTTCCCTTCCAAGCTTCAGAACAAAAGACACAGCCATTTAATCTGTCAGTATAACTATTATAAAACTTTGTCTGCTTCGTGGCTTAGTCCTTTTGATAACATCTCATGCATTGGCAAGCTAGCATGAGAAACTCTTCAAACTTTAACGAGTACTGGACAGGGTGACCTAAGAATTATGTTTCAGGTTGGTATATATTTCAGACTACACCTTAAAACGTGACCTTGCTCTGTGTATGACTGAACAATAAAATGGCACAGAATTCTGACCAAATTTCTTGTCTAGTTCTTTGATTGATGTGCAAATGACAAAATAAAACGATGGAAGTATGATGTAAAATCTTGTCGGGGAATATATGAATGAATGAATGATTGATTGAATGAATGATTGAAAGAATGAATTAATGAATGCATGAATCAATTAATTAATGTACGAATGCATGAATGAATGAATGAATGAATGATTGGAGGAATAAATTAATGAATGCATGAATGAATGAGTGAATGAATGAATGAATAAATATATGGATGAATGAATAAATGCATGGATGAATGAATGATTGATTGAATGAATGAAAGATTGAATGCATGAATGAATGAATGAATGAATGAATGAATGAATCAGTGAGTGAATGATTGGAGGAATAAATTAATGAATGCATGAATGAATGAATGAATAAATGTATGGATGGATGAATGAATGATTGAATGAATGAAAGATTGAATTGAATGATTGAATGTATACCCTCAAATAAGTAAAGAAATGTATAAAACAGTTAGTAAATTAATTAATTAAATTGAAATTGGCAACTTTGATGTGAATCTTTGGTTGATGCACAATTTCTAATGAAGAACTAAACGAATTAAGTAGCATGAATGAATACATCAGCAAACGAATAAACCGATAAAAGAAAGAATGTATGGATGAATGAAAGAATGGATCAATGAATAAAAAAAATTATGCAGATATTATACCGGGTGTCCCAAAAAAAAGGTAACAGATTTGATTGGGGCTAGCGATAAGAATTTAAGTTGAATCGATCCCTAATAAGTTTTGAAGTACTCTTAGATAGTTAACTGGAAGATTGATACCTTATTTGTTGATATTAGTGCATCAAGAGTTGGAATATTAATCTTGAAAGTCCAAATTTGCCTCCTACCCGAAACCAGAGCTTTTGGGGTTCGGCCTAAGATGTTAACTCGCTGTGCTGTGGAATCTCCTCAATCATAGCCAAGTACAAACAAGAAACCTCGTGCTTAGGAACACATTTTAGTGGAAATCTGACTTTGACGTTCACAATCAGATTCAAGAATTTAGCCCCGAAGAGACCCCTTTCTTGATTCTACAAAAACTTTGAATTACACCTGCCTGAGAAAAGTTATTCATCAGCGAAATAAGTCCCGTAGGCTTTAACACATAGACCATCTTGCAATCTTCATTGCTTGAATGAAAATTTTTTTGCATCATCTCTCACGAAATTATTACGAAACAAGCAATCGTATATACCCAAGGGAACATGAAAAATGCTCATTCGTGCTTGGCTTGGTGTACTTTAGTAAATGCATTTTGACTGGAGAAAAATATTCCTTGGTGACTATATTCATTAATTTGTTTGTTAGTTTTCAGTTTTTTACGTTCTTTTCAAACGGGTACCCAAAGGACCGATCCTTGTCCAAAAATGTCTTTGACTGAGGAGATTCCCCTAACCAGCGCGTTAGCAGTTTAGGCCAAAACCCAAAAGCTCTGGTTTGTAGATGGACGCAAATTTTGGATTTCGAGATTAATATTTCAACTCTTGATGCGCCAATATCTTCAAACGAGGTATTAAACTTCAAGTTAACTATCGAAGAGTACTCCAAAACTTATTTGGGATCGATTCGACTTATACTCTCATCGCTAGTCCTCATCAATTCTGTTACCTTTTTTTTGGGACACCCGGTACAGATAAATGAACGAAAACTGAAAGAAAATTGAAGGAGGAGCAGAGAAATTGGAAATTAGGTGAAGTGCATTTATTTTCTTACCTTGGTCGATTCTGCTTTTGTTACCATTTCGTGTAATAAGTATTTTCCAGTAAAGGCATCCGATGCAGTGCCATTTAACTTTGAGACGGGGGTCATGCGTTTATTAATAACTGTCTCTCTGTAAATGATCATACTGACACGTTCACCTGAACTTGTTAAAATACTGACAGCATCTTCATGACGACATTCCTGGACATCGTTGCCATTAATCTGTGCAAATAGTGCGAAAAAGAAAGTGCAATTAATTTATGCTTTTATAAATTAATTATCTCATTCTCTCTTTAATATTATTCAGTTATATCCATAATTTAAAACAATGCTAAAATATTAAGTAGCATTTATAAGATGAACCCCATGAGCCCAAATTATATATTTTGCATTTTACAAAATCATTCCAAAATGTAAGTATGTCTCAAAGTAGAGGCAAAAATAGTCGAGAACAAAAAATGGATGGGCTTCATATTAAGCAACTCACTAAGGTGTAAAATTGGTACCTTAGTGGTGAAGACAGAAGCAAGTAAAAACACCAGAAGCGCCAACTGTAAGGCTGCATGCTGTATCAATAACAAACTTCAAGGGAGAAAACAAATGCCTAAGCCGAGGAAGTAGGGTCAGGTGGGGTAATTTGGGTCTATGGGGTGATTTGGGTCGATTTGCTTTATTCGCTATTAACGGTCGTAAGTTGAAAAGTTGATTCATGGCTCAGTGGATGATGAAATCTATACTTTTAGGAGTTGTATAAGTGGTATCGAAGAATTATTGGATAATTCCTAGAGCTTCAATTTCCATATTTTCCCCGGCCTAAACTTTAATTCTGATCTAACAGCGTAGCAAACGTACTCTAATGGAATGGTAAAGTGCCTTTGAACATTGAACATTGAATTATAGTAAAGGCACTAAAAAAGCCATAAATTTACTTTTACTTTACTTCACTTTTATGTGAAACAGATTTCGACTTCGTACGCACAGGCATGAGTAATTTCAAGATCATGACAAGATCAAACAGAAACAATATGTTGTGCAGTCAAAAAAATGGTATATACATATATTGGCTTCATAGCACGACAAAACAGAAGTTAAAAACCAGCTTTCAGAATACTGTCAAACCAGGTCTGTGGTTCTTAAAGACAACATTAAGGGCTGATTGGTTGAAATTAAAAATAAGGTTTGCAATGCACCAAACAAAGATGTATAAACATACCGTAATGACTTTGTCTCCAACTTGAAGTTTCCCATCCATTGCGGCTGGACCATTTTCTGCAACTTTGCTGATGAAGATTCCCTAAAATTAAAATAAATAATGAAATTAAAGAAAAGGATAAAGAAGAAAAATAATCAATTTACTGACCCAAAAAAAACTTCACGAGCTAGATCATAACTACCAGGTGTCCCAAAAAAATTAATACAGATTTGGTTGTCTCCAGCGATGTGAATTTAGCTTTAATCATGTCTAATCACTCTCAAAATGTTCCTCGATAGTTGACTTGAACATAGATACCTCGTTTGTTGGTGTTGGTGCTTTGAGAGCAGAAACAAATCTCGAAAGCTCAAATTTGCGTCCACTTGCAAACCAGAGCTTTGGCCTTTTGGCCTAAGCAAATTCCCGAAGCAAATCGAAATTAAGAACTGAAATTAATGAAATATTAAAAAAACTTCTCAATGGGTGACTTGGGGGTGACTTCTGGAAAACAGAATAACACAAGATCTAATATTGTTCAAACATTATCAAGGCTATCGTTGATTTATACGCTATGCCTTAAGAACTTGCTTAGGCCAAAAGGCTAAAGCTCTGGTTTGCAGGAAGAGGAAAACTTGAGCTTTCAAGATTAACATGTCTGCCCTCAAAGTACCAATATCAACAAACGAGGTATCTATGTTCAAGTTAGCTATCGAGGAACATTCTTAGAGCGATTAGACATTGATTGAAGCTAAATTCACAGCACTAGAGTCAACCAAATCCGTATACATATTTTTGGGACACCCGGTAGCTCTCTCAAGTTATTGACAAATGCTTTGTATCACAGCTTAGCTGAAAGACTTAGCTATCTTTTGATATGCTGCATGGTCATTTTATGCAATGATTACCTCCGAAAAACCAGATTCAAAGAAAAGTTGGAATCCATGATTTGGAAAGGATGGAATAGTCCGAGAAATAAATGAATTACCATATATTTGAAATTGTTCGGACGGTAGTCATAACTTAAACTAATCTAGCAATATCTCAAAAGATAGCTGAGCTTTTTAGCTACATGCTGATACATTGTTTGTGTTCATAACATGTGCTTTCAGGAAACTATGTGCGATCAAGCTTGTGAAGTTTTTTTGGGGCATCCGGTATTAAAATGAGAAGCCTCGCGAGTCGTTAGTCAATCCAAACAAAAGCTGCAGAACAATTTAGGGAATGATTTTCATCTATTATTGGAGGGCCCCTTGAAAATCAGGATTGCTGAAGAGCTACCCTCCTTAAATATTTGAAATAATAATTATCATTATTGTAATCACGATAATATTACAGTTAATGTTGTCATTGTAAAAGCAGGTGAATTTTGCAAATAAAAGAATCAGGTCTCCGAAAAGACGAAGCCATTTACTTGTCTGATGAATAGATTCCACACCTCTGAGCGCACTCAGATGCACTATGAAATCTATTCTTAAGGACCGAAGATCGCTTTGTCTTGATGGAGACTTGATTCTTCTGTTTAACAAATTTCATTTTGCTCAGTGTAAACTAAATGATGGCTTTCTTGAGTAAGATTTTAGGACAGGGTAGTCGCAAATAATTTAATAAAAGTGAGGGGCTAGTGACTTTATCAAGAACGAGAAGAACCTTAATAAGTTATATTTCAGCTTCAAATGTAAGCAAAAGAAATCTAAGCAAAATAAACTATTAGGACTAAAGACTTTCCAGATTTGACATCGATAAAATCAGAGATTTTAAGTTAGGCTAAAACTCCAAAGCCTTAAAGTGCGAATCCTTCTTCGAGCACCAAACAATTCCAAAAAGATGATGGAAGAACAATCTGAGATTACGACGTTTGGACATATGGTTTGAAAGCTTTGTTCATAAGGTCTATACCAAAAATTTTAAAAGAGATTCGGAGTGATTCAGCAATAGAACGAGAAGATTCAGCACACTAAGGCCCTTCTGACTTAGGTCGTTGTCAGTATGGTTTGACAAATAACTTAGACATAAGTCGACAGCAATCCTTTGCTTAGGAACTAATCATTAATCATGAAAAACAGAAGCTTCTTTTCTGAAAATGAGTTACGCGCTGTCAAACATGAGATTTCAATTATCTAAACTTTCATCTCGAAATGTTTTTACCACTAATACTTCAAAATCATTATAAAACCTGCAAACTGCTTGGTCGCATAAATAGATCAAGGATTTTAAGTTCGCAATCTGCTTGACAAAGTAAACGGATCATGGTCAAAAGAACTGTAATACCGCTGACAACAATCTATAACAATTCACAGCAATCTTATCAATGATTGATAGAATCTAATGAGATCTATGTGAATCCGAATACAAACACATGATCTAATGAGACGAAATTTAACGAGAAAAATTTAATGAAGGGATATTTTTCGACGCTTGAAGGCTCGGGTATGGCGCAAGAGTTAAAAAAGTTACCTAGTGTTTACAAAAAGAGCTAAATTTTCGAGAAGAGCGCTATTCTATCCCCAATGAAGCCTTCAATTCCGGGGCAAGCGATTAGCATATCATTGGACAGCCTCTTTCGGGTTGAGCTGAGACCTAAAACCATTGGCTTAACTTGATTTTGAACATTCAATTCCCTACATTCTGTCATACTGTTCTGCGGTTGTGTGATTTCGCATTGAAGCTGATTTTGTAAATAATTTAAAGAGGACTAAAAATTTGATCCAGTTTTGTGCGATAGAGCAGACTGCAAAAACAAATTCTCACAATCTGTTGTATTCCCAGAAGACGCGATGCATCTAAAAACCACTTATCCCAAGAGACAAAAATTAACAAAGAAAAGCTAATTCGATCAAAAAATGCAGTTTTTGATCGCACAGGACGACTTAAACAACAAAAATTTGTATGAGGTTCGGACGATTTCGCAAGACTCGGCAAATTCACATTAAGCTAACTGACCTCAAAATAACAATTTATAACACAATTAAGACTTCCATGCAAAATGAGCTACAAGAAAATTGAGAATGCTTCAAACATTTCCATTGCGAGCAAAACATTCTGATGGGGTGGGCTTGTCCTACAAACTGTAAATACAAAAACGTCTGGATTCTTTTCAAAATTGCTGAGTTTTATACATTCTGAGAAATTGCTGTTTTTAAATTTGTTGTTAATTGAGGGAGAAAGGATGAATTTGCAAGGCAAAGGATACAATTCTGTTACCAAGAATTCGAAAAGCTGGATTTAGTAAATTCTCATTATTTCAATGAGCTGCTGTTTGCAAACTCAAGACAAGTTTAACCAATCTCTTTCGCAACATTACCAAAATTTTCATGCTTTTTGTAGATTTAATTTCGAAAGGAAGAATTCGAAACGTTGGATTTAACAAATTTCACCCACTCAGCTCACTTTGCACGTGTTACAGTGAAACATTGCATAACCCTATGCTGCGGCAATGTAGGATGATATCTGCATGAAACTGCTATTGAACCAGCTTTTAACAAAATCAGAGAAGAATGCTATGCGTGAAAGGATGTAAAAGCGATCACATTGCTGCAGGAAAAGCGCAAAATAACACGGCAATTGGAATTTCGAGATATTCTGCTTCCGTTTATAGGTTGCTATTTGGACACAGAACGGATCTTGAGATAGCAATCATTGCATTTAAATCTGTGAATAATCTTATGCCTCATTATCTCTTTCGCTTATTTATCAAAACTCTGCTCACACTATTAACAGTCTTAGAAGTGCCGAAACTGACTTGCTTGTCCCTCTCATGAAAACCTAGAGATGGGCAAAAAGCGTTCGCATTTCGTGGAGCGAGAATCTGGAGTGAATTAGCAGCGATGCCAAGCCAGCTCCCTCTTTATCTTGTTTTAGGAAAAGTTTAAAGAACAACTGCAAATAAATTATCACTGTCATCAATTTCTTCTAAAATTAGTGGATTTTGTAAAATTTTTGGCACAGCCCCTTGAAAATCAGTCCTGCTTACTGACCAGACTACAGTGTGTAAAGAATTTTAAAATAAAAATGAAATTTGTTAAATGAAAACTTTACTGAAATAATACAGTAGAATCGCGCATATAAGACACTCACGTCCAAGTGCCCCGGCACATTCTACCCCGGTTATTTCCCCAGTGAAAAAATATGAAGGAAAATCTGTCCCCAGATGAACCTTGAATCTCCCCGGTCCGGTACAAAATGCCTCACAAGTGAAACCTCGGCAGCGAATTGGCAAACCCCGGAGAGCGATTTGAGCAACTTTTTTCAGGCCGAAAGATGTCCCTGCTGATAATTATGCTGTCCTCGGTACAAAATAGGAGCTCCCCGGTCAATAATTGACTGTGTTTTTCGATCACCAGATCCCCGGCGAACATCTGACCTCTCACAGGGGCACTTAGACGGGGATGTTATAAGAAACTCTGTGCACAATGTTAGCCTATCATTTGAAACAAAAGCAACCTTTTAAGCTATTCATACCGACATGTCACGTGAATTTATCAATTTGTGCTCGAATATCAGACTTCCGGTAAATGAAGCTTTCATAAAACATAGCATCGCACTGAAATTTTGAGAGTGTCTCGTTTATTTATCGAAATAAATCAAATTTAAATAGCTGAGGAGCAATTCAAAACATTTCAGAACTTTAGCGGATAGATGGATAGATACGCTCACGTCGATAAGGAAAGTTGACTTTAAAGAAGCGACAAGCAATTTAAAACTAACTGATGTTCCAATTTAAAAAATAACTGGAGTTCGAGGCACTGTTTAAAAAATTATTCGTCGCATAGGCAACTCTCTCACAGTTGGTGGACTAAATATATTGTGGTTGCCTTCAAGAACAGCTATTCATTCAACTATTTCATTGGTTTTGGTCTGACAGACAATTGCCACATAACCTTTTCCTACTCGCTATTATCGCAGCAATTTTGTGCAACCGTTTTCAAATTTCTTGCAGAGACCTCTGAAGAAATGTTCCGAAGAGTTATCCCAAAACAACATGGCGTCGTGTTTTCAACGCTGCTGCAACGTCATGCCGCCCACCTAAATAAAAAGCGAAAGGATAATTTAAACTTACGGCATCATTTCCTTTGAAAGGAGTTGACCCAAGTCCACCTGCAATACTGAAACCGAGGCCGCGGTGATCTCTCTTGAGGACTATTGGTATCGTCTGGAATGGAACGGAATGCATTTTAGTTTTCTCTTATAGTTTCTGGGCAATGAGATATGAGTATGACATGACAAGTAATACAAATATGCAGACAATGAAAAAAGAATCAGTAAAAATCCTTTAAATGCGTGAAAAAGGTCGCAAAAACATAGATTTGATCATAGATAATAACAATATCCACAAATGAATACCATCTGTCTTAGATTTACCCAAAAAACGTTTAAAATTCAGTCAAAATGATTTTTTTTCTATCAAGATTAAAAAACTACAATATTTATACTTACATTACACTGTACCATCCATATTGAAAAAAGACATAAAGTCACCGGGTCTTCACTATGGATGGCACTTACAATTCAAATTAATTTTCAATAAACAAAACAAAGAACAAAAACGACAAAATTAAAGATACATTACACAAAACAGACAACAAAACAATAAAGCTAAGGCAGATTACTGGTTAAAAAGGAAGATTTGAACTTTTAAACTCGTAGGTGTAAAACGAGAAAAAACAAATTTCAGTGTTTGTTCCGGTAATCTACCGGTAGTCAAAATGATCACTACTACTGCCAGAAATGGGTAACCAATATCTCTTGTCCGCGCAAAAAATTAGTTATTTCATTCTTTTTATCAGCAGTTAAATTCTTTCTGCTGATGAAAAATGCACATAAATAAATATTGAGGGAAGAAGAGTAAGGAAATAATACCTCAGTGGCTACTTCGATCTCTTCCATCTCTGGCTCTGGTGCAAATCGTACATTTTTCTCTTCCTTTTGTGCCTGCAAGTAAAGATAATTTGTAAAGGTGTCTCCTAGATCATTGACCAAAATAAATGAAAAAAGAGACTGCTGTTTATCTTCAACGATGGCTGTACCATGCATTTATAACATCCCAAATTTACCGAAAAGTCATCGGTTGTTCTACATAATCTGTTCAATTGTGAAGGGTAGAGAAAATTTAACTGTCAATCTTCATTAGCAACTCATAACAGATGTCTTTAGCCTTCACATCTCTTCTCCCTTCTTTGCTAAGAAGCTGTCTAGCTCATCTCAATGCTTTGCGACACAAACATGATTGAAAAGAATTTCAAAGCGAATAAATACCAAACAAACATACATTTATCTCGGCGATGCATAGATTTCTATGAGAAGACTCTCAAAGAGGACCTTAGAAGCAACAGAGTAGCAAAAGAGCTTATCAAATCTCTCTTAGGGGTAACAAAGGCAAATGTAAAACTGTACGACAAAAAACATGTGTTACATTATCATAATAAATAAACTGAGATACCTGAAGAGCAGTTTCAATCGCATCTTCATCTGTAATCTCTCTCAGAACAACAAGAGTGACATCCTTCCCAGCGTTCTTTAGCGTCATCACAGCGTCATGATGACTCATTTCTGAAACATCAACTTCATTCACCTAAAGAAATTGGTACGAAATATAAGCACTGTTTGTCACAGAACACCTTTAGAGTCCCAGAAGAGGTTGGAATTTCCGGTAAAATAAAACTAGAGATTACAAGATTTCTGTTCCTTTTACGAGATACGAATAATTCCTGCAAAAAGTTCTCTGATCCGCTTCACTTTATCACAATCTCCCATTTGGGACAGATCCCTTGGCTGTTCCCTACGCTCCAATTATTTCCGGAATAAACAAAATGGCGGTCGCTTTACCAAATATTTGGGGGCGGAGCTAATGTTTAAATCGAAAAGCATCCTTCATCACCATTGTTTTCAAACGAAAAATCTTTGTTCTCACCAACATTGGGGGAGACCACACCCCTTCGCCCCAATGTATCCACCACTGGATAAATGCTACCCGTGTCTTAGCTGAAAACTGTCTACATCAACATGTCAGAAATAGAGAAAAGGTATTAAATGAGCAATAAATTGAGTCTTACCTTGACGATTTTATCACCAACGGATAAAATACCTTCCTTTGCTGCTGGACCACCCTCAGAGATCTTTGAGATAAAGATGCCCTAAGAAATAAAAACAAAATCTTATGTCATATGACATCAAAACAATAAAGTACAACTTGATAATAGAACTTTGGTCTCCGCAGTATAAAAGGCAATAACTAAAAGTAACTTGATACGAGGCAACAGCTTGTTGTGCAGCAATATAGTTGAAATTGATGTGTGAACAAAGTCAATCTCGTCCAGATATTAGAATCAGCGTGTAGAGCGATTGCCTGTTCTCTACTTAAATATTCCACGATTTAAGGCTTAAAGGAAATCGACAAGGAAAACTTCGTCTAAATTGCCAAATCTATTTTGAGTGCGTATTGAACTTATCGAAACTGGCATGTGCAGGAGCTGAAGAAAGAAAGCGTACATGGCAATTTCTTTGTTTTATAGATGGATTTACCAGTGTATGCGGGTGAGTGGCCGAGTGGCTTAAACAGTTTCCGTCAGGTGACTGAAGTTAAGCTCGGTCGAGTGAGGTCAAACTGCGGATGGGTGACCTCTGAGGCCTGACCTCGCAACTCACCTCGCGCCGTCCTTCGGAAGGGACGTTAAACTAGGGGTCCCATGCCTGGATGCGGCATGCATAGTGGGCCTAAATTAGCTTTAAAAAGCTAGAAACGCTATCAGCCCACTTAAAATAAATTACTACTACTACTGCTGCTACTGTTGCCTTTAACATTGGTTTAAAGGCATACTGTCGCGTCATGGATGTATTTGATATTTTTTTATATTTGATTCTTTTAAGGAGGGTTGCCCTTCAGCCGGAGCTGTTTTACAAGGGGCCCTGCACTTAAAAACACTACTTACAATATAAAATTACAAAGGAATAGATTAAATACACTATCATTAAATACAATAAAAACCATAACTATAAAAACCTAATGATTGGGTAGATCTCTAGATAAATCAATAACAAAATATATCATGGGTTTGTATTCACTAAGCCTTTATGCATTGGGATCTTGCTTTCTTTCTCGAATAAAGAGAGTCAACTCCTTATTATCTTCATGAGTTTCGGTGTACATCGAATTTACTGAAGGTAGCCTAATTCTATTCTTTGAATAGACCTTTTAGCTATTCTACAAGAGAGCCTGGATCGAACGTTATTTTTATACATTTTTATATGCGACGTTCGATCGAGTGGCGATAGGGCTTCTATCACTGTTGTGCACATTCGAAAATTCCACAAAATGTAGCAAAATAGCGTTCGATCCTGATTCTTTTCAGAATAGCTAAAAGGTCTATTCTCTTTTTGACCCAATGAACGCCACTACAGTGTGCCTCTAAAATCTTTGAAAAGAGCTACATCGCTACAGAGCAAATAATGAGCATTCTGGGATGACGCTGCTAGATATATGTCTGAGAAACAGCCACAGCATAAGCTTGGAAAAATCTCAATCCTTGCAAATAACTACCTTCATGAGCATGCCTTATTATGGACGTTGATGATGACAAATTATTGATCTGATTGGCATACAGTACACACACTAACATGACACACACTAACATGACACACTAACTGTTGCGCACACTAACATGACAAGACGTTTTCACATTATGATAAGAATTCTTGAGCCATATCAAAGACTGTACATTTCTCTAAGCAAGAAGGCAGGGAAAACATGCTTTTATGGGCAAGGCCTGTACTGTACAAAATGATGTTGTGCTGCAAACAAATATCATAACATAACAAAAACGAACATTGTGACTGAAGAAAACATAAAGTAGGCATGTTGGTCATATTAGTCAGTTAAGAACCGAAATAGGTAGCTTCATTAATAATTCTAACTCGGGAGGTTGCTCAAAGGCAGCGATAACTCTGTTAACAAAAGCTTACAGTGCAAATGTCTTTACAATGATGGTTTTGAGACATAAACATAGGTTTAAAGCTGCCTAAATAAAAGACGCACCTAAAATGTATCTAAAATAGATTTACACAAGGTGACAGCTAATCTTCAAGACATGACAGAAAACATTTTGAAATATACGTCCGAAAGAGCGAACTCTTGAAAAATTATCAAAAGCCTCAATCAAATTCATGTGGAAAACCTGTAAATAAATACCTACAGAAATCAGCAATCACAATTAGCAACGGACAAAGTTAGATAAAAATATAATCTTTTCCAAGACGGGGGTTCGTTCTCTATTGATTTACCTCTTCGTATTGATTTACCTCTTCATCGTCTCTATAAGGAGCTGTTCCTTTACCCCCGGCTATATTGATCCCAAGGCTGTGATCATCACGGGTTATTTGAGTGCTGATCTGAGAAGAAAAGATAGGTCGTCAAAATAGTAAGAGTGGGAAAAACTTGCTTGGAAACTACAGCATAAAATAGGATCTTTGAAAATTATTTTTTTCATATATTATTTGTGACCGGTGTCATTGTACAGTTATATTGTCGTGCTTTCTGCTAACAGAAACAAATTGCAAGAAAATGAAGTAATTCACATTACAACGGGGAAATACAATAGTGTGACCGTAACCAATGTTTGCTGGGAGGGCCAGGGCTTAACATCGGTTAAATTCAGGCCAAACTGAAATGCTCGAAATTTGAAGGTAAATCAACCAGTTGCTGACGCACGTTCAAACCAAATAAGATAACAAGTCCATCAATCATAATTCGCATAATTCATTTCGATGATAAACTAGGAAGCAAATCACTGGCTTATGAAAACGTTGTTTGAGGATTAAAAATATCGCACAAGCCAAACTCTCTGCTAGGTCAAACTCGCGAAACGATGAGAGTCAAACTGAGATCCCTTTGAACATTAGCTTATCCTGATTAAAAAACCAACGAGAAACACGATATCACTTATCATCACTAATGAAAGGAACACTAGAATATCTCAACTTTCAGAGGTGTTAACCCCTCTCTCTAGGAAGAGATTTTCTTGATTATAGTGTTTCTGGCCGATATTTAAGCTTATAATTAGGCCGAATCCTTTATCCACAAAAAGTTTGATACGGTAGAAGTTCATGACGGGCGCGTGGAGGATATAGTAACGTTCCATCTTTAAGAAACCATTTTACAAGAAACTCAGACCCTGCAGTGTTGCTATATTAACAATAGGGAGAACAATAGGCTGATGTCAAAGTGGGTTTCTTAAAGGCTCTATGACAAGATACCGTCACGCGATATGATCACAACAAATACTAGGGACAATGGAGAAATGCGACAATCAACAGCTAGCAGGGGGTAACTGAGGATTACTGATTGATTACTGAATGGTTAGTAAGACAAAAAGGGGGTTATGAACATTATTCAAGACACTCTGTCAGATATCCTGCTCCAGAAGAATTTGGTTGGAGGAAGTCGATCACCTTATTCAGGCGAGCCATCTGCTCATATTCTACCAAAACATTTTGGGTTTAAATTTCAGGTTAACAAAGAAATAATGTAAACATTGTTGAAATACCTCTTCGTAAACTTTCGTGATGGTTTTCTGTTCCGTAATAACATCTTTATCATCATCATTATTATCAAATTTATTTTCATCTTCCTCTTCAAAGCCGTCCTCCTCCTCTTCAGCAAAAACATTATCGTTTCCATTTTTCATGTGTATTCTTTTCATTAAATCTTTTGGCCTTGGTGTGTCCTTTCGTGCCAGCTTGCATTTCTCTGCCTCTGCTAAAAAGCAAATTGTGAAAGGTGATCTGAAGCGAAAATTCTTATTGATGCAAAGGAATATGACGGTTGAATGATAAAGAATGCCGTTTAAACTTTGTTGATACCTTGTTTCATTTTCGAGTTATCCACTATTTTGTATGATTGGCTGATGAAGTCATTTTGTTTGCAAAAAGTAAAGAAAGTATGCAAGGTTGACAACTTTTCCAAATGCCTTTCTAAACATCATACCAATCCATGGGACAACTTCTATTGCATTTATTCAGCCTACCTTAAATGTCTCCTACAACTGTAACCTTTCCAAGATCAGATACAGCTATATTTCCACATATTATCGTAGTAACTTGCAAACAAAATGACGTCATCAGCAGGCACTTAGAATCGGTAGATAACTTGAAAACGAAATGAGATATCAAAGAAATCTAAACAGGATTCTTTATCATTTGACAATGCTGTTCATTGGGATCAATAAAAAATTTCGCTTCAGGTTACCTTGAAATAATCAGGATTAAATTAAACTTTATTGCCAGAAAGAGAAAACGATGTGCGAGTCAGAAAACAAAAACTGTGTGAAAGACTACTGCTCCAAAATTATCGAAGCAATAATATTTTGCAATATCTAATTGTATAGCCATCTTGCTCAACTATTTTCAGAATTTTTCCTGGCTGAAATCGGTCACTTCGTTCAGATTTTACAAGGGATTTAAAAAGCACTTTCGAGAAACCTTGAAAAGCGCGCTAAAATAACGAGCAAACTTCCCTAATATTTCTACCTTATCAGCAATGACTTGAACACGCTTTATCTCGTGCAATCCCCTTGGGAAGATGAAAAAGTAACCCCCCCCCCAGTATGAGAAACTAATTCAGGGGGGTTCCATTCCCCCAACAGGACAAAATATATGCTAACACATGGAAGTGTAATTTCTTGTTGGGAAGGAAAACCAAGGAAACTTTGATCGTCATTTTCATATGCTTTTGCAGGTTTTTGCCAGAGCTTTCTGCACAAGAAAATCTCCCTTATTCACGGGAAGGAATGACCGGTTAAAGCCAGGTAAATTACTGAATCTAATTAAACATATTGGCAGTGAAACAAGACAGTTTTCATGTTATTGTTTCGATATTCATGGAGCAGCATTGTTTCAAACACCGTGGGTTTTTTTTCTACTCAACCGGACTGCCTTGGGTTTCAAGTGAAGGCTGCCGAAGATACAATAGTCCACATGCTCCAATTCTTAGCTCTTGAATTTGAATTAAAAACTTTCACTACATATCATAGGATCTTTTCGTTCCCTACTTTGTTGTCACGTGAAACAAATTACGACAAAATATCGAAAATCTTACCCATCTCCTCTTCGGTTGGTTGCACCTCCAGTGGAATAACTTCTACGTGCGATTGAATCTGTACGATACGATTTGCGCCTGTTTCGTCTGTCACTCTCGTTTCGGGAATAGCGAACTTTACGCCACGAGATTCTGCGTTTGTCTGAAAGTGAATCAACAACCAAGTAAATAACTACATTTTGATGATTGCTAAACTGAGCTGCGTTAAGTCGATAACTGGCATGTAAATTCAACAAATTCCAACTTTTGCCGCATTAACTTCAGAAAATATATTTAGCAGAATTAAATCTTAAACAGCCTAAAATCTGTTTGGTCTTGATTGTGGTCTTGTATTGTGGTCTGGAGAGCTTAAATTGACAAGTGTATGCTGTTAAGGACATCCTTATAAATGTAGCAAAACGCGTGGGAATGTCTAAATTAAAAGATATTTTTCTTCTGGCATCAAGATGTTTGTTAAGATAAAGGAAAATCTACAAATCTTAGCAAAAAGTTTCCCTCGGGTATAATTAAAAATGTTTTTGACCATCATGGGAGTTTTGTAATGATTCCTTCTTAATTCTAGTCTGTCTCAAACTAGATGTCACCTGCAAATGCCCGCGAATAGCAACAATAGAAGTATTTTGCAAAGGAATTTTGCGTTATCGCAAATCTCAGGTGAAATCTAATTTGAGACGGTTTCTAAGCATCTGAGAAACTACGTGGCATTGTTCATCTCATAGAAAGAAATTTCCTCGAAACCCTTGAAGGTGATCGGCAGGGTTAAACGGTATGTTCATGAACAAGGTGCTGAGCTACAGTGACAAATCTGTTCAAATTGTTTAAATTGGCGCAAGCACGAGGCAAGGAGAAAGAGAGTGCATGGGTTATCTTTGTTCTATTTATAGACGNCTAGTCTGTCTCAAACTAGATGTCACCTGCAAATGCCCGCGAATAGCAACAATAGAAGTATTTTGCAAAGGAATTTTGCGTTATCGCAAATCTCAGGTGAAATCTAATTTGAGACGGTTTCTAAGCATCTGAGAAACTACGTGGCATTGTTCATCTCATAGAAAGAAATTTCCTCGAAACCCTTGAAGGTGATCGGCAGGGTTAAACGGTATGTTCATGAACAAGGTGCTGAGCTACAGTGACAAATCTGTTCAAATTGTTTAAATTGGCGCAAGCACGAGGCAAGGAGAAAGAGAGTGCATGGGTTATCTTTGTTCTATTTATAGACGGATGTATTTACTTCTGCCTGTTACCTTTAAGAGCCTGATCATGCATTAAGCGCCTGCGTACAAGAACCTACAAGCTAAAATTGTCAAATCCAGTCCCTATTGTAGATCGTAGGTTCTTATACGCGGGTTTTTACTACATTTCATAGTTCGAAAGCCGTCATTTTGTGAAGATTGTACAAAATAGATACATATGTCAAATTCACGGAAGAAAACATTTTACAATGGCTGTGAAGTGACGTAAGATTTCATACGAAGTTCCCATTTTACGAAGGTCTCAAAAATCCTCTTACGTTGATCAAAATAGCATCAGTGCTTAATCACATGGAATTCACTCATGGAAATTTTTGGCAAACGCAACAGCTGCCCTTAGGAAAAAGTCATTTTCCCATGATAGAAAAGAATATCAACACAATTGTTTACCAAATATGTTTAGCTTTGACAGAAAATGACTGCTGTAGCGTATCATCGCAGCTAAAATCTTGACCAAAATACTTGCACTTGAGTGAAATTGCAACACTTCCACCTTTGACTAGGTCCCCCTGCCCCCCCCCACCGTTTCAATGCTGCTTGAATCAAACATCATTCGACCTTGGCAACATTGAATTAGGGGGAAGGAGGGTCCACAATGTCCTAAACGTATGTTCTGTCTCGATACTTTACGAAAACACGGAAATTTGCCTATTTCCCAACTAGTGTTGACCAGGATTGTAGACTCACGCTAAGAGCTCATTTTCAATGTATATTTTCATCGTATTTTCGATAAAGTGTTGTCATGACTGAACATCATCGTTTGAATATTGGCTAATGCAAGCTGCAGTCATGTTGTGGCCAAATTTAAGCAAATTCCGTTTCACGAAATGTTCATTGCCCGTGGAGACTTTGTACACCCTGCATCCTACAGAGAACTATTAAGTTAGGCAAAATCACATAAAAACCGGGGCATACCTCTTCTTCTTTGTCACGTGCCTCTAGATCAGAGTCATCGTCACTGGTTCCCTTTGCTCCAAGATTCGCAAGGATTTCCCGCGCCTTTTGCTCGTCATCTTGTACAATTCGTTTTCCTTTCGTGAAATGAGGCGTGTCCTTCCTTTGCAGCCTAAATTCCGCATTCTCCGGCCTTTCTTCCACTGTTGCTAAGTTGAAACTAACAAACCCAATACGACCCTCGCTGTCCTCATCCTCGTTTCCGTCTCCATGGCCAGCCTCGGGTTCAGAATCGTGGTTGCTGTCGTCATCGTGGTCTGTTGTGGACGCATGACCAGGAGACTAAAATTCAAACAAATCGTTGTGTAAATTACAAAAGGAACTTATAGGTTCAAACTGTTTTAAACAGAACTGCTTTAAACTCAAGTGTAGGACAATAGACAATTTCCTACCCCTTTACCGTCAAGGTAACGATTCTTCAAGTTTACATTTTGAACAAATTCAGTCCCTCAATAATCAAAATATCCACAAGGCCAAAACAAACCAACTCCTACAGTAGATAACTCACCTGTTTACTGTCTGAATCAATAACAACAACAGGTTCACTTGGGAACCTCACACCTCCTCCTCCGCGATTAAGATTTTCGTAATGACGGGGTGATGTTTTCTCTTTAACTGGATGGTGATCTTCTGCACCGCTGTCCTGGGTTGAAAAGAGATTTGTAAAAATGTAAACAAACCAATAGACCTTCTAGCTTTTCTACCATGGAGTCAGAATCGAACAATACCTTCTACATTTCGTAGAATTTTCAAATGTGCACTAAAGTGATAGAAGCCCTAACGCCAATCGAACCTTCCGTATAAAAAAGCATAAAAATATCGCTCAATCCAACTTTTTTTTAGAATAGCTAAAAGGTCTATTGGTTCTATTCAAATACAAAAAACAAGACAATTTTTATCAAAATAACTTACAGCGCATCAAGTTTTTACCAACTAGGAACAGGCTGTGCAATATTTTCTGCAAATTTGTCTTGAAGTAAAACCTCAAATTTCTGTAAGTACTCGCACTATCTTAGCTCAACCTAGCAAAGGCTCTTGAGTTCTCGTCTGGACATTTCAAATCAAAGGATTTGTTTAAACCAGCATGCATCCCATTGCACGTGCCATCTCTTGGTTGGCCTTTGTTATCACCATTTTCATGGCCCATGAAAAAAGCGACAACAAGGACCAACCAAGAGATGACACGGGCAAGGCATGCTGGTAAAAATAGACCCTTTAATGCATCGACAAATGTTGATGCAAATGAACAGACAAAAGGACTACAAATCTCCCTTGATAGCATTTCATAGCATCTTACTTTTAGCGTTTAACCTTTAACCTAAGTATGTTTTCAAATTAGTGAAAACAACACTGAATATTTTTACGTTGGCAAAAACAACACTGAAAATACAGTACCAACCTCCATACTTGACGACCGAGTCTTGTGTAACATCTTTTTCGGGTGTCTTGCTTTTAGGTCTTTGGGGAATGGCGTTAGCTGTCGTTGTAATTGACTCTGAGGAAGAAGGAGAAGTTAAAGATTTGATAGAATTAGACGAAATTGTTCTTGAAAGAGAATTCTTCAAACAAGCAGCTCCATTGATGGACAACAGCATTGTAATAAAATTGAGATTATTTAATTGACTAGAAATTTATGTTCTCGCTACTGTGTGACAGAAATTTCGAGCAACAATTGCCTGCTCGAAGCTTTTGCCTAAATGCTCACACGACTTCATAACAGAAAGCAACAGCTTGGCGTAACGGTATCTTTGATATAACTAATATACAAGTATACCACAACCGAAATAATGAGGCAGAAATAAATCAGTTCTCGGGTTTCTCAGTTCTCTCAGAATATTTCCAATCCAAATGAACAATAAAGCTATCAAGGCCTTAAAAACTGAATATTACATGGGTTCGAAATGGATTCTTTAGCTATTCTGGAAAGAGTAAGAATCGAACAACATTTTGATACATTTTGTAGAATTTTCAAATGTGCACAATAGTGGTAGAAGCTCTAACGCCACTCGATCGAACGTCGCGTATAAAAATGTATAAAAATAACGCTCGATCCAGGTTCTTTTGTAGAATAGCTAAAAGGTCTATTAGAAATTAACATGATTTGAAATGTTTAATCTTACCTCTCCAGGATCATCGATGTCTTCAAACTGAACAGACATAGGACGTGGTGACGACCAAGTCTTGTCATCAGGGTTATCATACACTTCTCCAAGAAATTGTTCTAAAAGTAGAAAAAGTTTGGCTTTAACAACAATATCGACAAAATAAAGTTAGCAGCATTTTTATAAATATTTTTCTGCAACGGGAGGTCAGTGAAGGGCATTGAATCTAATTTGTTCTCCATTCTTCTAAACAAAAACAAAACAAAGTCTTGCTCATTGAATCAAAGAGTCGAAGAATTATGGCTAACTCATCATACTGAAGCTCTATCCAGCCCCCCTCTCTATTAAAGCCCCTCTTCCTTCTAAGTCAAAATTATACACAAGCCCCCTTCTATAACAAGCCCTCTCTCTTTCAAGGCCCCCTGTGGAGTCTCCAAAATTAAATAAACCACGGGAGGCTTAATAGACTTTTTATGCCATGACCAGATGAAGTAAAGACATACCTAAACTTTCGGCTCTTTGGGGCATTTGTGGTAACAAGAAACAGGTCAAAACTTGCTCATCACTGCTTTCTAGTTCTTCAACTTGCAGTTTCAAAATTGATTGAGACTGAAAGAAAATCAAATAATGATAATGATAGAAGAATGATTGTGAATTTATAAACAAGCTTAAATTCATGTATCTTAACCTGTTGAGAGTCATTTTTTCTATCATAGTAAAATCTAAAAAATACATTGATAAATATACGAGCTACCAGCGGGAAAGAACAATGTGTAAACTTGTTCCAGCTGCAACCAGCCTTTCCAATTATTCCAAGAATTTACTAATATAAGAGGCTGTTTGCAACATAGTCGATCACAGGCCCATCTAACATGAAACTGAACAATGTGTAAACTTGTTCCAACTGCAACCAGCCTTTCCAATTATTCCAGCTATTTACTAATATAAGACGCTGTTTGGAACATAGTCGATCACAGGCCCATCTAACATAAAACTGTATTCAAGAGCTAAGACAAAAATATCAGCTCGGTAGCTGGTCTCGTGTCGTCATATCAATAACTATCATTTTTACATTTTCGTTCCGTAGTTGCGTCTAGCATATATGCATATGTTTCATGTGATCTTCAACATTTTCTTGCAAATGACCTATTTTCAAACGCTCAAAACAGAATAAGGCTCACGAATTGGCCATTGGAGCATTTAAAGTTAGATTGCTCTGATACGTTTTCCAAAGTTATTACTATCACAGAGAAGCATACGGAAAACAAGAACCCTACCTGGTTTGATGAGAGCCATAGCGCCTTCAGAGGAAGACCAGAAATGGTAACAGGCAAGTTCGGTAACCTGTGCACAACAAAGAGAAGTTAAGTTCAGAATCTCTCGCATATAAGTTCATTTATGAAACCTAATTTGTTTACTTGTCACGTTGTCGTTGTATCTTTATCGATCTTGAATTAACAATAGCAAAATTAAGATTTTGCGTAAAAATTGTTTCTTACAGAATTTTTCAGTTCGAAAAAGGACGAAGAATTTATTAAATAAACAACAACAAAGCACGCTGAGATTGAGGGCAAAAATGGCGAGCAATAACAACAACAAATAGAGGGGGAGGGAATGAAATACACTGACTAAAAACCAATAACGCTATTTCTATTATTCCTAGTACTAGTACAGGGTGTCCCCAAAAAATGTGCCGCGTTTGCCTAAAGATTGTGACAAAACGGAAAAAGATTCTCGCCAAACTTTTATGTGATATTCCTCTTCAGATGTTCAAATAAAGTTTGCTGCCATCCTCGTAAAAATCCATTAAAAAATGATGGAGTTATGACCTTCAGAAGACCAAATTTGCCTGATGACTTAAACGGCTGGTTTCAGTCATCAGGCAAATTTAATCTCCTGAAAATCATAGCTCCATCATTTTTCAATGGATTTTTATGGGGATGGTAGCAATCTTTAATTGAATATCTGAAGAGCAACATCATGCAAAAATTTGGCGAGAATCTTTTGCCGTTTAGCTGCGATCTTCAGGCAAACGGGGCAAAATCTTTTTGGGACACCCTGTATGTTCACAAAACTAGGCAACAACAATTTAAATAATAGCTCCTTACCTATTTCCAGAGAGATCAAGAACACTCAAATTTCGACAATTGCCAATCTGTCTTGGGATTTTCGTGATATCGTTATTCCTGGCTGACAAAACAGCAAGTCGTGTGCAGCTTCCAATCTAAAAAATATGAAACTTTTCAACAACTTCAAAAGATTACAGGCATGACCATTCCTTAGAACTATTTTCTATAGCTGAAGTGCTCAAAGAACCTTGAATTTTTGAGGGATTTTCAGCTTCCACAGGTTTGGATAAGAGACTTTGTCATTGAAAACTCAAATGATAAAATGAAATACACGATGTACAAAAGTGGTTCTGCAAGGAAGGACTCAAGTTAACCAGTTTGCTAAAATTTACAAAATTCTCAAATCTAGGCTCTTTTCGATTCTCATAACGAAAATCCAACAAGTTCTTTTAATGAATATATGGTTACTAAAACTTTTTAAAAATGATGATTTTCTAACAAAAATGATTAAGAAAGAATTTACCTCCGCAGGGATAGTAACCAGTCTGTTTTTATCTATGTTCAAATGATTGAGCTTATGAAGCTTGCCAATTGCTGATGGAAGACTCTGAAAAGAATAACATACATTTTTTAATCGCAAAACATAAAACGGTGACGAAGAAAGAAAATAAAGATCTGAACAAATTTAAATTAACATTCTTGATTACTCGGAAAATCTAGTGGCCAATCAATATATAATCACCACAAAAACACAACTGTTCATCAGCAATATGTTTCGATTGATTTAAATCTTCCGCAGTCTAAATATATAGATTATTATCACGAGATTCAATTTACGTGTGGCAATAGCTAGCAAATGAATGTGAAAATCCTTGCAAACAAACCATCAATGACAAGTAATAATAATTGCAGTCTTCTCGCTGGTGTCAATGATGTACTCGAAGCTTATGGATATTCTGAGGGTTCAGATATCAATATGTTGCAACTTCTTCTGTACGGAAACAAAAATTTGCCCTTGGAAGCCAACAAATTAATCTTAAATTTAACAATTAAGTACATTTCTGAAACGGAACGATTTGGTTGAAGGTTACTGGAATCCCTGAATAGAGCACCCAAATCCCTTTTGTATGTGTCTGTTTGTAGTAATTTGTTTTTGTTTTGTTTTGTCTTTTTGTTTGTTTGTTGGTTTTCTTGCTGCAATTATGTGTCTTAAGGAAGCTTGCAACCAAATAATAGATTTTACATTGCCTTTCTTGGCTCTAAACCTTGCAAATCTTCACTCGAAATTGTTTGGTTGCAAGATGCCTTAGCTTGTAGCTCTGTTTGTCTGGTTTATATAAATGTACTTTTTCAATGTTTTTCTTCTTTTTAGGCCTCGGGGTTGGCATAGTATTTTGCTCCTCTTGGTATCGTAGTTGTAGTGTTGTAAAGTAGATTAAGTAGTGTAGGTAGTAATCTGTCATGTAAATTTTTTAGATTGAATATATAAAAAAAAAAGTAATAAGAGACTATAAATAAATCGATGTGTCTTATCTCTCAAACATAGATTGTATTGACTTCTGCTTCAATCAAATATATCAGCAGTACTCAAAATATATAGCAGATTGGGACTTTGAATGCTTGAAACAAAAATACTCACATCAATTGAATTTTCAGTTAGGATTAATTCCGTCAATGAGGTCAAACTGAAAAAAAAGGGAAAGCGTTGATAATATTGTTTCCAAAATGAAACTAAACTGATTATTATAAGGCACAATCAATTTATTAATCAATTTATTTGACCAAAGAGAGACAATAATTCATTTTTGTACAGACAAATGGACAGCCCCAAGACTCTACAATATTCAAAACAGTTTACAAAAACTTATAGAACTAAATGTTTCCAGGAATTCCTGTAGACCATTTTGAGGTATCTTTTAACAAATTAACAACAACAAAATCCTTGGCTTGATAACAGGCTATGTTCGAAACGTCGTGGTCGTGCTTATTTCAATTTGCATCAAAGTGCTTATATTTCACTTTATTTACTTGTTTATCGACATACAATGAAACTCAAGAAATAATTTGAGATAAACAATACGTACCCTCCAATAGCTGGTGTTAATTCATCAATATCATTCATATCAACTTTTAAAATCGACAGCTTTTTCAGTTTGCCTAGAGTGAGAAATCCCAACGTGAGCTTCACACTGTTCGAAATTTCGAATGGATAACATGTAACACTTAAAGATCTGTAAATATGAAATAACTGACAAATTTCTGAATGAAGATAATCAAACGACAAATTAGTCTTCCAACTTCTGCAAAAACGATGCATGAAAGCATATCACTTTAAAGGGGCTCAGTCGTCAAACAGTAAACANTGTGTGATATCACCTTTCAAAAAACTGCAAAAATCATCGTTTTGTTTACATTTTGACGACGGAGCCCCTTTAATTATTTTTCCAACAAGGTCTTTCGGTAGTCTGCCAATTTGTCCCTAAATACCTTGTGGTAATGGACCTTTAGTTGTCCTGAAAATGAATCTGCATTGAACGATATCTTTAAACATTTCGAAGAAATGAGGATTTGTTTAATGTGCAGAGCAGTGATGATAGAAGGTATAATGCCAAACAATCGAGCATCTCATCAATGCCCCGTTTAGTAGTAATTTAAGAGTAGATTTTATGTAGTTCTAATCGTTCTTGTTGTTCATGTCATGCAGTTTTCTTGTCTTGTATTTTGATTAGTTTCTTCTCTCTCTTATATATCTATATGTAAATGGCCTCGGGGTAGACATTGCCTTTTGCTCCTTGGGGTATCGTTGTAGTAGTATTGTAGAGTAATTTTGTAAGTTGTGTAGGGTAGCTCGTATTGTAGAGTAATTCTGTAAGTAGTGTAGTGTAGCTCCGAATATATATTGTAACTTTTCATTGGAAAAAATGGCTAGGCCCTCTTCAACGGTACACTTTATGTAACTTTTCATTGGAATATAAAAATAAAAAAATTGCCCCATCACAATAACGTATAAAAATAACGTCAATTTAGATTCTTTGCAGAAGAGCCAACATGTCAATTCATTTGCTCAGCACTAGAACTATATCTACGCAGTGAATGATCGATTTAATGATAAGTTTTATTAGCAGAAACTCCAGCTTGATTCGCTGCAAAACAATTATTCATACGATCAAAAAAAATCACACAGCAGGTTATAAAAAATACATACCAATGCCATCTGGAATTTCATGCAAATTATTTTGTGACAAAATCAGATCAGTTAGTGCTGTCATTCCAGAAATTTCTTCAGGTAGCTCTTCCAATTTATTTTCAGATATATCCAAGCATTGTAGTTTTTTCAGCTGCCCCATTTCCTGTAAAGAAAGTTTAATTGATCGATAAATTTAATAAATTGCATGTAGGGGTCAAAGTATGTATCGAACCTTCTTCTATGATTATTGGAAAATTTTTCTCTATGTGAACCGCATTTTTCTACCGCTAAGAAATGTCTATCCATATCTCTCTAAAGATCTAACTTTCACAAACTAAATCCACTCCTGTCTGAGGCTTATCTCCATTTCAAAATGCAATAATTACGAAAGGTGAGACTTCTTTTGGCTTGATCCAGGTTATGAAGATGAAACAAGAATTCATCAGTTAAAATGAGAAACTTTTGAAAGAGTATCCTTCGGCAATGGTAATTAAGAATTGCAATATTCTGTTAAGGAAACAATCATTGTATGATTCCGTAAAAACATTTAATGACTAAACAGGCTCTAGGTTCCCCATTCTATTATCAATCACTCGTTTTTTGTTCGCTTATATAATGAAGCAATCATGCATACAGTAAATAAGCTACAACAGATTTAACTCACAGCTGGTAGTATCGATAGATAGTTAGCATCAAGCCAGAGTTCCACCAGATTTGATAGCATGCCAATGCTGTCAGGCTAGACAAAAGAGAAAAGAAAATTATTTTTCTAGCTTAGGAGAGGATGAAGATTTCCAGAAAATAATTACAGGCTAACTCTTTGATAAAACAGCTTTGTGTTTGAATGCTGGGGAAATTCACTGCAGATGAGTTAGAATCAGCAGGCTTTCTACAAGCACTGCTCGCATGCTCACTTTTTCAGCCATATTTTTCTGGAGCTCACAAAAGTGATAACCAAAAGGAAATTTGAGTTCTTGGGAAGATTTGATTCCCCCAGTGAAGGGAGATCTTTTTGACAGGCAAATAGTATATAAGCAAACAAACAAACAAAAAAACAAAGAATTGATTTTCTCACCAGATCTTCCAGCTCATTACTTCCCAGATCGAGCCTTTCCAAGCATGACAAGAATGAGAATGACCTTCAAGAGATTAGATAGAAATGACAACGTATTCAGATTCCTAAGAAGGTAATTTCAATTTCTTTTCAGCATCATTATTCATGCAAAAGTATCCACAATATCTGTAACTGCTTTCTTAATAAACAATAATTGCCCCTAAAATTTCTGGAACTGATTTCACATAATCTTTTTACAGGATTACAATTATCCAAAGACAGGACTCTTAGTCCAGTAGATTGGACAGTTTAAAAAAATATTACAAATTATATCTGAAAAATATTTTGTAGTCTTAAATACTTACTCTGGGATGAACTTAATCACATTCTCTCTCATCTCCAAAACAACCAAGTTCTTTAGCCTACAGAAGGGGGAAGGATAAAGTGTAAAATAAATTTAATTTCATTAAATGATAGGCACAACACAGTATAGGCCCTGCACATCAACCTGACAAGAATTATCAAATATTATTATGAAGAATTTTAAAGAAATCTTCACATTCTGCTAAGAATTCTTGAGTTAGATGAAAGATTTTTACTAGTTTTTAACAACAGTTGTCAAAAAGATTTAGAATATTCTAAGAATTCTTAGGCAGGAAAACCATTTTAATATAGTGTGGACTAAGCCTGCCATAAATTTGCATTATTTTTTAAAAAATCTAACAGATGTGCAAGGGTGCATAGGGTACAAGACTTCATAGAGCATCCATATTTCAAGAATTTGACAGCACATTTTTTAATGCTATATTAAAACAAAGGCAGTCATCTTTGCAGGTTCTTTTCAATAAACAAAGTATTTAGGGAATGAAATTTACTGTTGAAAACCACTTAAAAAGTAACTTTAGCTTGAATACCATGGATAAGCTATGAATTAGTTGACATGTTTGTTTTCTCTTCTTTGTTTCAAGAAGGAAACCTGGAATTAGTTTAACAATGAGGACACCAGTGACCACCAACTATGCTATTATAAGAGTATTGAAAATGATATGGCAAAAACATTGCTCTTCCTGCAGGCATTGTAGAAAAAATTGTGTGTTTATTCAATAAATGATTCTTTCAAATGCAGCTGCAACAAGCTGGTAGGATTTCTAGTAGACATAATTCAACAATAAAGGATTTCATTCCAAATGCAGACAACAAGACAACCATTCCTGCCACATAAACAGAGCAGAAACTACATCTGCATGCCTGAAAAGTCTCCCCTAGCTTCCTGCAACTGATCCTGAAAAGAGGCAACACTTGATCATTCCTTCCTTTCTTGATTTGAGGTTTCAAAAAGCTCATGTTGTCAAGAATTTCCTAACAGCATAGGCCTTGTGCATATTAACATTGTTTTCCTTCATCAGAATTCTTGCCTTGAAAAATGAACAGTCCTAAATATGACTCAAAAGTTCTTATCATAATGTAAAGAATTCTTATCATGTTAATTTGCACAAGGCCTGTACTATACGATCAATAGAGATTTTACCAATCCAGAAGAATATTGGTAAAACCAAATACCTTGCAGAAATAATGAGAATCAAAACATAGACTAGTGAGCTTACCCTCCGATATCTGGTGGAATTCTGTTCAATGAGATGTCGTTCATGCATAAACTATATAATTCTGTCAGTTGAGAGAAGGAGTCTGGAAGCCTGCAAGAAATAATAATCTAAAGCATTATGGATGGCATAAAAACTTCTATAAAAGAAAAATAAATGAATAATTGTTGAAATGAAATGAAATGAATGAGAACAAGTTGTTATCAAAGCTTTAAACCAAAAATTTCTTACCAGCATAAAAGTTGAGAATGCCAAAAGAGTGTTACAATTTCTCAATATTTTTACCCAACAAAGTAAAGAATGAATCATCAAATAAGATCTAATTCTCCTCAGTTTAGAATCAGTTACATACATCTGTCTTATGCAGCATCAAAATCAATATGCTTCACAAATGCAGACATAGCACAATTTTGCTGCTGTTTTAAGTGGCAATAAAAAATGCAAATACAGTATGAGGATGAGCCATTAAAATTACTCACATGGCCATAGGATTGCTGCTTATGTCAATTATTGTCAACTTTTTGCAGAATCGTATATTCTCTGGAAGGACACCAATATCTAAAGGCAAAAAATATGTGTCTTTATAATCAATGAGATGGTACTGACAAAACAATCCATGAAGCTACCAAAAAGTACGAAGACCTTTTTGACACCCTTCGATTGTACAGAAAGAAGACAAGATGCAAATATAGAGACAAACTTTAAGATACAAGCAGTCTTAGACCACTGATTTTCAAAGAGTTCAAACAGGGCACGAATTAACCCACATAAAACATTTTCAAAACCTTTCTACATTTTAATCTTCAGAGATGAAAAATACAGTTTACTTCCTGTGTGCAAAAATGAATGGCAGCAAAATATCCTGGAAGAAAATGTTCATCTTTTTTTTCAAAGACTGTTTGTGTTTTGACAAAATGTTTTGACAGAAATATCTTGTGGCATAATTTTGATATTGTGTTATTGTATCATTTCCTGCAAGTAGTGCTCAAGTGTTCACATATTTCTTCTACCTGAAGAATATTGACCGTTTTTGGATACTGACCAAAAGGTTTTCACAGCTTGTACAGAGATTCCACAACCATGATTAAAATTTATCAAAAATTCATTCTGGGCAGTCTAACAGTTCAACTGATGATGTATGCTGGATTTTGAAACAAGATCATTCCTTAAATGCAAGAAGTCAAAACAAAGTTAAGTAGATTGACGTAAAACAGAATTTTTGAGTTACTTTACCAAAACATATGACCATATTTTTATAACCAAATATGAATGCTACAAATCATTCTGATAAATTATGCATTCTATTTTCAATCAAACTGAACAAATTTTTCAGCTGAAAATGCATTGGAGGACAATAGAACTGCAGAACAGATGCTGCAACTAATCCACATATGACTTTTACGATAAATCCATGTGGAAAAACAGAAACTGGCATTGAATTTCATTGACCACAAAGTTCTGATGAGATGAGGTACTCTGGTGAATGCCTGTCTCTCATCACAATTTGGCTCCAAACAAGATAATAGCAATGTTCACCAAAAGATTAGAGAAAGTCAATGTTTGTGGGCAGGAATTCCAAATTCCTGAAATTTGCAATAAAGATAAAAAGCATAGATAAGAATCAAAGTTCAGCATTCCTTTACATGGTTTCTCACATATGAGCAAAGACCTTTCAGGGACCATCTAAAATGTTTGGTTAACTTTCGGCACAATGAAATCTCATAAATAGCCACAGTTATGGATAAACAGCAATTAATACTGCTTTAATACCAGCATTTGGATGATAACATATTTTGCCGACTTCATGCAAAAATATACAATGTATTGANTATGGATAAACAGCAATTAATACTGCTTAAATACCAGCATTTGGATGATAACATATTTTGCCGACTTCATGCAAAAATATGAAATGTATTGATTTAATATCCAGAAAAATTGGAAATTTCAGCTGATATTCGGCTGTTCTTTGCTAAACAGCAGAATTCAGGTTCTACAATTACAATTAAATACAAATACAATTAATTACTTCAAGTAGAATTTGGTTGAAAAGGAACCAATTAATTTGGGTGATCCCTAAAAAAAGTCTGATCCTTGTGCAAAACGACTACATTTATTAACATTTTTAGTGGTTTAGTAGCAACACAAACTTTGGTAACATGTGCTTTCAAGCAACTTCTAGGACATCCTTCTAGGATATCATATGAGCCTTGCAAATATTGGCATTACAAGAATTCCTAAAACTTCTTTAAAATCCCCAAGAAGTCTCCAGAGCTTGCAAGAAATTGTTTATATTTTGAAAATTATTGCAAAGTATGAAAACATGTAAGAAAATCGTTCCAGATTACAGTATCAAGAATTCTCACACAAAACATCATGAAAATGTACAAAATGAGAGGCTGTACTGTCTACACAAAGACATACAACAGAATAAAATTTCTTTTACCATTTTTGCTGATGTCCAACTCTTCAAGATTGGTAAGGTTACCCACTTCAGGAGGCAAACTTTCAATTTCATTGTCACCAACACTCAGCTTTTTCAGTTTGTATAATCGGAACAGTTGCTGCAAATGAAAATGTGCATATAAAAATTATAAAACACAATTATCAATTGCTGGAAATGAAAATAGATTGAGAGAAACAAATTAAAGAAAAGTTTACACTGAATGATCATTCAAAATCTTCAATAGCTACTGTGTACTGTATGAATGTTTTGCAATTTTTTCTATTTCTACAAAGTTCTGCAAAAAACCATGATTTTTAAAAAAAATCATGTTTTCCCCTTTCACTAAACAACACAGGCCTTACGCACATTAGTATGACAAGAGTTCTTGAGCCATATAAAAGAGTCCTTGAGACATATGAAACACTGTGAATGTTTCTAAACAAGAATTCTTAAGCACAAAAACCATGTGCTCATGTACATGTGCTCAAGACCTGCACTGTACAACTTCTTATCAACTTTAAGTCATGCCCTTGTAACTATCATGAAATTTTCAAAACACATTAGGAGTATTGCTTGCCAAATTTGTTTGAAAGACAGCTACAGTATGTTTCCAGGGAGAATGGGGATAAGTTTTTCATATTCTTACAGTACAGGCCTTGCGCATATAACCATGACATTAACACCAAATACATTAATATACACATTTTTC
>REGL01000050.1:424742-471206 GCA_004194395.1 Aurelia aurita complex sp. Pacific
CCTCCTACACAACTACAGATGCAAACGTCGCAGGTGAAATTGAGAGGAAAGGTGCAGAATCCCAGCAAACAATGGCGCATTGACTGGGGGAAGGCACGTGATCACACTGAACCAAAACATCTTCATGCATATGATTCTGCAAAGAGGTTATCTTCGTGACTGCTTGTCTCATCAAACTAGATGCCCGCGAATAGAAACGTTCTGCAGGGTTCTGCATAAGTAATTTTGCGTTATCGTAAATCTCACATGACATCCAGTTTGAGACAGATGCACCAATAGTTTCATGCACGAACTAAGCAAACTAGGGGTAATGACTTTTGATTTTTTGCGTATCATCCTCGTTTGACATAAAGATCAAAATATTGCTTTTCAAACGATTCTTGTTCTTATACAAGGCGCTTGATTTTCTATTGAAGGCAACTTTAGCAGCAACACTCATCTGACTGTAGCAGCATCAACGATCATTTGGGCTTATGGAGAAATCAATATTTAGTTTTCTTATGCTTGCTTAGCTCAGGTCGTACTTTGTAATCATCCAAAAGGATCTTATGTTTTATTATTTGTTACATCCTGGATATTGGCTATCAGGGATGGTAATATCTTTTCAAGATTTTGTGATAAAAGACCTTTTGAATAGCCAAACTGTAATCTATTCAAAAATTCAAATAATTTGCCTGTTTTGATTTTTGGTAGCTCTTTCAAATTGATTGGATGGACAGAAGTGGGAGAAATGATTTTCCTCCTGCAAGCCAAAGTGATGGGGGCAAGATTTCCTGCAAGGAAATGTTATTTTTTTAATGTCAAATATTTGGTTCTGTTGTGTAAAATAAAATTTTCTACAAAATAATTTTGATTTGGAGACATAATAAATTTCTTACTCTCTCATATGCTTACAGCTGCTATTGTATCTTGGCATGCCAGATGTGTGGTTAGGGGTGGCTGGCACAGATTTACAAAGTTTGAAATAATTTTGTTGGTCATTTGAATATTACTCCCTGTCTTTGCCACTGCTGAAAGTTTCAGTGCATTTCATGGCCAATTTAGGCAAAGTCTAGGCACAAAAGCAGCAAAAATTTTCTCGTTTTATCATTGCTTCATGCCAGATTTTAGCATTCATAACCTGTAATGCGTTCTGAGCTGCATGGCTCTCAGAATGGAAGCAGAGTGAGAGAGACCGTGCACACATTTTCACTCCTCTGCCAAGCAGCACTCCTCAGCAAAATCCACACTTTCTGGGGAGGAGTCAGGGGGTGTGCCTGGGAAATTTGCTGCCTGGTGTGCCGGGTGTGGCATTTGCAAATTTGGTTGCATTCATAGAATATCAAAAGGCATCAAGGTCTGCAAACTAGGCTGCAGTTTTTGGCATTGTGAAGCAACATAAAGTATAAATAATTGAGCTTTGATCAAGGGGAGTGGCATTGGGATTTCTGGATCATAAGATTGATATGATATTTCCATGTGAATTTTGGATTTTTGAAATATTTTGCTTGGATTTTCAGATCTTTCTGCTGCATCAGATTTCAGATAAAGCTTTATAGAAAGAAGCAAGAGCTGATTTTCTATTCCATTGAAATGTGTTGGCAGATTTTTTTAAATTTTGTCAGATTATCGAAATTTGCAGCACCTCAATGCCCACCTCAATTAGCATGGAGACTGGAAAAATCTCGTTAGAATAAATGTTATCCATGTTTTTCTTTGAACTGCTGGTGTCTTAGAAGCAGCTGTGAAATGCGTGCATATTGTATCTTCACTGCGAAGTATCATGCAAAGACAGAATCCAGTTTGGTTTGAATCCTAAGCAGGTCACCACAAATTCTGTCAGGTATTCGTGATTAGCAGGCAGTTTGAGCTTCTTTGAAATAGCGATCAAACGAGATAAAAACAAGGACGCCATTGAAATGAGACCAGTCATCAAACATTTATGTGCCTCATAGCAGTGACTGCTTCCTTCCTTGCAAATGTTAATTACTGTACACAAGCAGGGGAGTTTTTCAAGTCAAATCGGTGACGCTCTGCGTCAAATAATCCTATCGTTTGCTATTGGAAAGAAAGGAAAATAAGTGGATAAAGGACATTGAAAATATAACACTGGAGAAGCCGAAATAAAAGCCACAAAAATGGCGAGCGGGCGAATCTGGGGAGGAAATTATTCAAAGATGATTAGCAATGAATCTTGACAAATAACTATTGCAATCAGATGCTAATTTGATTGTTTATAAATAAACCAATCTGAGTATTACCTTTGGAAGGTCTCGCAGTTGATTTGCATCTAAATATAGTTCTTCCAAACTGCGCTCCTGGCGTAGAATATCATCGGGGACATTTGTAAGATTACAGTGTCTTTTGTCAATCACTTCATACTGCCGGTTCATCCGCCATGGAAACAAAGTCAAGCATTTAAACATGGACATCTTGGCTTTCTGTCTCTAATTATCTCTGTCTCTAATTCATAGCACAACGTTGATCAACTGTGATATCGTTTGAGTTGATGGCGCTCAGATGCACAATATGATGAGCTGAGATATGGGCCTAAAATAGTTAGGCCCTAATGAATAGGAAATAAATCACTTCTGTTCATATAAAAGCATTATACCAAAGCTTGCTTGAGCTCGTCTGTTCATCTGTGAATATTGATAAATACGATAGGCTGCAAAACTGTGGTTAATTGTAGTAAAAAATAAAGATTTCCATCAAATAATAATGATATACTTCTTCTCAGTGTCCGCTCTGTTTCGTTGACACCTTGTTCGGAATACAAAATCATTAAGTCTTCTATTTTCTTAACATACCCCCTGAATGCATCGATAATGCACGCGCGCTAACAATCTTTCCACTGAGTCCATTACTACGCATGCGTTTTAAGTACATACAGGGGGCTAGCTCCAAAATCTTTAAACATACTGTCTTTGCAGCAACACCCTGATCAAGTAAACTTGCATTGAATCCCAAGATGCATTATGGCACGCGAAAAAACGCATTTACCCGCGAGATTAAATCAACCTACAAACACATACATACCTGAAACTATGGAGTGCCAAATGCAAAAATAATCAAATTTTCATGGTTGTGCGATATTTAGTGAAAACTGGACATTCTTCCAAATCTAAATATTGGAGAGATTCTTTCAGAATTTTGTGAAAAACTAAACATGATGCGAAGTGTAGCTGTCAAATATTACTTTTTCTGATCTTCGTCATCATTGAAAAGTATAAAGGTATTTCAGATCAGCCAGTCAAATCGGAGAACAAATCAGATTTATTCATGGTTCAAAAATTAGCTAAGAAACAGTTCTCTCGTTGATGCATCCATTTTTTTACATTTTTCCTTTCGCCTATGATTCCAGGGGGTATAAATTGTCCTCCTTCTATCCAAAATCGTTTTGGTGTTGAATGAACTATGACACAGGCTATGAGTAAGGCCAGGCTTCGTTGATAAGAAACTCAAAACTTCACCTAACAAGTATTGAGCATTTGGTGATGGATCAGATTATCAAAGCTATATGTGTTGACAAGTTTCTCAATCGCGCATCTGCGGAAGAGATAAACCAGCTTTGCTTATCAAGTAAACTAATATAACTGTGTAAACTGGAAAAACTAAGAAACCTCTTGAAAGAAACTCAACTCTCAGATCGCTAAAAAGTTAAGAAGCTATTTACTCCAATCAAGGAGATCCTTGGCACATTTTTACTTTATTTTCACCTGTTTCCTGCATCATATTATTCGCTTATCAAGGGTATTGTCGGGAACATAATCATCATCTTGAGGGAATCGTCAGTTTCATCAGTTCATAATGGCACAGGGTGAAAACATAAAGATGGTTATGGAGCTAGTAAAAATTTCGTTAGGAACTCCGAGTACTCAAATATCTGATTATTTCAAGAAACTTTCAGTATTAATTTTAAGTTGTCTTGATAATGGGTTTAAGCCCGAAACGTCGTACAAAATAAAACTCTGTTCAAAGTATATTGTTATTTGTTTGTATTTAATTTTAAGTTCCTTATCAAAATTACACATGAAGATAAAATTTAAGGCATAAACTTCTCCTGCGCTGAAAATTCGATCTTCTACGCTTCAATCGATGCACAATGCATAGAAATCGTGTGTAAAAATACTGTAAGCATTTACACATCCTCTCATAAGTCAAAATTCAGAGAGTGACGGATGAGGTATGACAGATTAGATTTGTGTATGGTTCTTAAATCAGCGTCAAAAAAATGATGCTTATGATGAGTGACGTTAGATGATGTCGAATTTATGTAACGTCATGATTATATCTTGTACCGCACGGCATGTTGTAAAAACCAGACCCTAAGACCCTGGGACCCCTGAGACCCCTAAGACCTTTAAGTACCAGAAATGAAAGGACCCTTAACACCAGAGCGTCATAATGAGGAAGTTGGGCATTATTGACTTCCCCTCTTCCATCCCATGAACTTCCACTCTTTCAAACCAAAGCCAGGAATGATGCAAAGAGTTTATACCATGAAGAAGTACTATTTTGACTATCTCCTATTGTGTTATTTTAAAGACTTTTTGCATGAATAAACAGGGATGGCGCCAGCGGGGGTGCTAGGGGGGGCAGGAGCCCCCCCAAAATTTAACTCAGCCCCCCCATCGGCACTTAAATTTTCGACAATTTCTACGCACTGTCGGCATTTTCATAACCTAAACCTCCAGATTTCTTTGCTGCGTTGTCACCTCAGTGAACTTGAATTGAACTCGTTCATAAAAAAATTCTCACTGTCGGCACTTTGGTAGTATTTGCCCCCCTAGCATTTCTTCCCTGGCGCCATCTCTGTGAAATAAAGGCATCCTGACGTTGGTTTGAACGGACAAAAGTTCGTAGGATGAAAGATGGGAAGCTCATACAACACGCAGCCTCGTGTTTGACAGCTTGATGACATTGATCTATTGTTTGTCTGTGGTGATGTCCCTCTGATGTTAAGGGTCCTTTTCATTTTTAGTACTTAAAGGTCCTAGGGGTCGCAGGGGTCCTAGGGTCCGGTTTTTACAACATGCCGTACCGTACTGCATCACAAACATTGTGCAAAGAGTGACGTAAATATGAGTAAAAGTAAAGTAAATATAAGCACTTTGATGCGAATTGAAGTTCTGTACATTTCAATTCGCATCAAAGTGCTTATATTATCCTTACTTACTTTTGTACCGTACTGCAGCATTCACCTAACACTTTATTGTTTCTCGATCAAATTTCGTGAGAATTGTTTCTGATGGGATTTCTGATGAGAGTCGTTGTCCATTCCGTTCCTCTACAAGTTCTACAGAGTCATCAAAGATGTTTAATCATACAGCAAGACATGTCTCTCCAATCAATTCGTTGACTACAGATCAGCATCTTGAATTCTATCCTTAAATAACCCCCCCCCCCCATCTTTCCTTTTTCTCTCTGCGAAATAAGACGATCGCAGTGGAAGACGGAGAGGGAAACAACGCTCCTTGATGTACTTGGGGTCACTACTTTGTGGTTTTTGAGTTTTGTGAGTATCATAGGAACGATTCATAGCATCACCAAAAATAGCAATTTATTCTCATTTCAAATGTTTTGTTTCCAACTGGGTTGATAATATAAACCGTTTTTTATTTCTTTTAATTAACTTCAGCGTAATATATTTATTAAAAAGATCTTTGCAAAGTATTTAGTTCATTCAATATTTGAAAGCGCAGAATTCGTCAAAGACTGTTTCAGCAAACAGTTGCAACACCGAACAGACAACTACAACAATTATTTTGATCTAACTAATAAAAGGTGGGTGCACCGATAAAAAGGAAATTCGGCAAATGATTTGTTTTCACTAAAGCTTGTGTTTTAAACATGTGGAGAGCTTTCTGCGTCTTAGTGGACATTTTATTGCGAATTTTATCAAGCAGTCGCACTGGCGAGACCGCGTAAAACAAGACGAGAAATAAATGAATGAAATAAAATGAAAAATGTACTTTTCATAAATTCTTAATGATGCTCATCGTGATTTGACTGATAAAGATCATCTTTGGGCATCACACGGTTTTTAATAAGAAACTGAGATTTCGGTCTGGCAAAGTTTCTTAAGATTCATATTCTTGAATCCGCAGAGTTTCTTATGCAGTTAAGCCCGAAATAATTCATACCTATGCCAAATTTGGAGTATTTTCAATCGTTATATTTGCTAACCAATTCACAAGATATTTCATTCCTTGAAATGTCTCTTGTAGCACTTGTTTCAGCATTTTATTACATTCTTACGAAACTTCAGCCACAGTAAAATTGGTCCTCAAATAGGACGATGCAAAATACTCAGAATTTGGCATAGGTATGAATAATTTCGGGCTTAACTATAAGTTTCATAGCATTCTTTATGTTTATTGCTCCGTGTATAATATTCAGAATGAAGTTTGTGAAGCCGCAACACTTTCGAGGATTTGCTCGACCAGAAAATAAACAATTTCTTGAATGTTTTTGTCACAGTTTTTAAGTTTCTTAATGATCTGAGAGTTTGTGTACAATTTTGCTCTCTATCAATTTGAAGAAATCTGCTTTGGTGTATGCTCAAGATATCACTTTAATAACATTTCTAGCCCGATCTGTTTGATTTTGGATTTTGAAGAAACGCCCATGCAGGTTATAAAGTAACTTTTTGAAAGTTGTAACAATGGATCGGTTGATAAAATAGGAGATAAAATACACTCCTTGTTGAATTTGGATTTCAATATGAAAATAGCGTCAAAAAGTATCACAAATCCTACTTATAAACGAGAAGTGATTAATCGTAGCGACTTTACAGTCCTACTGATCTATCCAGTCAGACAACTTCCTAATACTTAGATGCCAAGGGAGATTTGCAATAACGGAGGGAAAATTAGCTACTCATGGAAACTCTTTCATTGTTTTTATTTGCGGAAATTTTCGTCTGACATGAAATCAGATGTAAGATGGACTTTTAGATCTTGAAAAGAGAATGAATGTGTCTTCTCAGAATGACATCACATAGGTATCGTCAATAATGCCTTTCGAAGGAAATTGTCAGCCTGTCATGGACTAACATACCTAATAGACCTTTTAGGTATTCAACCAAAATAAAAATAAATGAAAGGGCCAGAGAATAAGGAAGACTACGGAACAGGGAACACTAAACAACACGAATTTTTCTATCCGGAGAGATGCTTCTGCCGAAATGATGAGGAAAAATCCTGATTCATGGAAGGAAGAAGTTGAACACGAAGAAAGAGATGGTTTACTTCGTATACTTATAAAAATATTAAATGCGCTGCATCCTGACTACTTGATTATAATTTGCTTGATTAACTAAAAATATGAAACAATCATACATAACCTTTCATATTCCCAAAACAAAACAAACTCTCGATTTGATCAATCTCTGGTACCCCAATGGAACTATGATACCTTAGTGTATCATCAAATATAAAGGAAACCTTGAGATGTTACACGGGACTATATCTTTATTTCCCCCAGCTTTGTAGGTGTATTTATAGAAGAGAAGATCCCGTTATAATTATAGCACAATTAGATTTGTTCGTAGAGTTTCTGTTCATATGCCAAATATAAGTACAATGTTTATATAGATGTCTTTGTTTCTTGAAACCTTGCAAGATAATATAGCCAACTTTGTACCTGAAATATTTAAAGAAAGACATTACAAAATAGAAATATTTTGCAAAAAAAATACGTAAATTTCAAATCGCGAGGAAACTTGGTAAAATTATGACCACCGGGTGTCCCAAGAAAAATGCTCATGTTCAAAAAATCATCAACATTCGACTATCAAATCTATCATTACATTTTCTTCTTGATCTATTTTGTCAATGACCCAAATTTATTTAAAGAAGATAAAATATTTGTTTCATTACTTAAAGGGTATAAAATGACACAATTAAAAACGTTATTCTGAGCTATACTCTTTAAGCAGCATCGCAAATCTTGCCATTATTTTTAGGCTGTGCATTATCCTTTAAGTTAACAGTGATATTTTGAGCCTAATTTCTGACATTTATGATCAAACAAGAAGATTAATATCTAAAAAAATCAATCTGCTAATCAACAGTGCTTAATTTTTTGTTTGTTTGTTCTTCGTTATAGCTCGTGTTATATTTCTTGAGACATTTATTCTATGTTCANGAAATATTTTGCAAAAAAAATACGTAAATTTCAAATCGCGAGGAAACTTGGTAAAATTATGACCACCGGGTGTCCCAAGAAAAATGCTCATGTTCAAAAAATCATCAACATTCGACTATCAAATCTATCATTACATTTTCTTCTTGATCTATTTTGTCAATGACCCAAATTTATTTAAAGAAGATAAAATATTTGTTTCATTACTTAAAGGGTATAAAATGACACAATTAAAAACGTTATTCTGAGCTATACTCTTTAAGCAGCATCGCAAATCTTGCCATTATTTTTAGGCTGTGCATTATCCTTTAAGTTAACAGTGATATTTTGAGCCTAATTTCTGACATTTATGATCAAACAAGAAGATTAATATCTAAAAAAATCAATCTGCTAATCAACAGTGCTTAATTTTTTGTTTGTTTGTTCTTCGTTATAGCTCGTGTTATATTTCTTGAGACATTTATTCTATGTTCATGTTTTGTGAAATAAATAGCAGGCAGCCCCAAAAAAGGGCTACATTTCTTACTGCAAAACCAATCACAATTATATCAATAGTGGCTTGAATAAAAGAGGTAATTTATAAACTCACCGCACTAGAACGTGAGGAAATGCTAGCGAACTGATCGGTAGAATGCCCTGAAAAAGACGATTGAAGCGTAAAAGAAGGCTTCAGATAGAAAAACATTCATCTTGCTACAAGATATTCGATCTCTCAAATCCATTTGCATGAAATTGCAAACATTTGATAGATTATTGCATGAGCTAATTCTATCTATATAATACAATACTATATTATACCAAATAATTGATAGTACGTAGAAGATACAGGGTATTGTTAGTAAAACGAAATAAGTTGATTCAGCAGTTTAGTCTCCACCACTTTGTTTAGTTTTACATGAGATCAACCAATAAAATTTGGTTGAAAGAAAATAATAAATTAATAGTAAAAGTATTGACTTTATTTAATTTTTCCTCGCTAAGTTTGCTTTTGAAGATTCTAAAGATTCAATGGATCCTCTAACGATAAACCGTTCTAAGAGCCTGTTTATATGAGAAAAAACACCTCACCTGCCAGACCCGGGGCTGACAGGTGATATTCCACCTTCCCATATAATTCTTTGTATTTTCATTTCACGTTTATATGACAAACGCAACACTACCGGTATAATGAGATTCCACCTTACTAGAGGTGGAATATCACCTGGGCAAGGTGAAAATTTTCCACATAAACGAAACACCACCGGTATGGTAAGGTGATGTATTCATAGGTGATGTCTTTTTCCTCATATAAACAGGCCCTAAAAATTATCCGTTCGACAGTAGAGAACAAGAAAGCGAGCTTGCGAACGGCCTCCATGATATGTTACTGGTGTAAAAAGGAATATTGCAATGTCTATGAGGTCTCAGGGAGAAATAATCTGTGGTCAAAAAGCGAGGTGAACAGTCAATAAATTGATGATAATGAAAACAACAGCAGATCTGCAGGAGCAACATAAACTTGCTCCAAGTCTATTCCGTGTTCTATCAGCGCTAAAAAAATATAATTACCCCTGCGGGGGCGTAAGAAACTAAGCGGAAGCTGCGAAGGAGAAACGAGAATAAAACTAAATATAGACGACGAAATAGACTTGGAGCAAGACTGGGAGTAACATGACAATACACACAGCTACATTCTGCCAGTATTCGAAAGAAAATAACATCATTATGAGAGAAAAAGAAACAATTTTCATGAAAAACTTACTCTCTGTCAGCTTCTCGAATCGCATCACTCAACGCCTTTCTTTCTTCCCGCAAAGAATCTCTCAATACGTCTAATGACTCATCACTCAAATTATCATCAGAATCAAGAGAATAATCTTTCCTTTTCACGACTTCTTCGACTCGTCTTTGGATTCTATCTGACGCTCCTAATGCTGCTTTTAGGTTTGGTGAATAACGAGTTTTGTACCTATGAAAAAAGGATATATTTAACACTAACAGATCAAACTTTTAAAGACCCACTGCCAACTAACAAAGGCAATGTGTTGTCAAATTANCAGATCAAACTTTTAAAGACCCACTGCCAACTAACAAAGGCAATGTGTTGTCAAATTATTGTTGACAAACAGTGGCCTCCTTTGAATGTTAAGGGTTCGGTCACCATTTTGTTTTTGAAGCGAGCATGCATATCACAAACACGACTAGGCCTAAGCTAAGACAACCTCTCGTTGTTGTGTTGCAGAAAAACATGCAACTACGTAGGCGCGATGTTGTTAAACAACACGAAAGAGAACATTTACCAAAAAAATGAAATTCCATATCCTACTCTTTAGATCTTCCTTGAATGAATGATGAGAGTGTGATGTTCCAGTGACGAGTAAATGAATCAATATTTTTGCCTGACCAAGGCTGGATGTTTCCCAAGGCTGATCAAAAAAATGTTTCCAACGTTGGGGGGCTGCTGCCCTCCCAGCTCCCTGGTTCGTACGCCTATGGTTTATATGCAACGAAGAGATAAATTACAAAACAAACTATTCATGCAGTAGAGAAACGAGGTGAGTTAAAGTGGTCATCAGCACTATTTTTCCAGGAAAATATTTGCTGGCTTCAAATAAGAATTAATATGCCAAAAGACAGCAGAAGATTTAGTAACGAATCAGACACAGACTAATTTCAAGATTTCAGAACTTTTTGCTGTCTTCAAACTTGTGTTTAATTTCAATTATCACGAAATTTTCAGACGTTTTTTTTTTAGAAATAAATCAGACTTTGATAAAAATACAAACTTACTTCAGAACTGGATCAGCGTACGTCTTGTCCAATCTAGAAGTGTTTCTGGAGATACTTATATCATCAAGTGCGTATCTGAGACTTCTTGTTGGACTAGCTGAACGAAGAGGTGTTGTACGTGATCGGGAATGCTTCATCGAAGATCTCATTGTGCTGGATGGGAAATCTGAAGGATATTTCCAAGCTGAAAGTAGATACAAAATATGTAAGAGGTACTTTAAGACAGCAGTGATAAGGGAAACAAATACCGGGTGAGTCAGAAAAAAGAATCCCCGTTTGAAAGGGCACGGCTCCCTGGATATCAAAACAATGATATCGGCATATATATAGTTTTATGGTAGAAATGTTCAAATCTACTATAAAATTTACCTGACTGAAATCGGCTACTCCATTCTGAAATTATGAGGGATTTTCTCCAGAAAGCCTCTTCAAAAAACCTTCAAAACGTGCCCAAAATCATGAACAGATTTCCCTAACATTTCTGCCTTACAATGCCTTACAGCAATGACTTGTGAACGCTTACGCTTTGGCACGTGCTATCCTCTTGAGAGGATGAACAAGTCCTCCCCCTGGTATCGATGACCTATTCAGGGGGATTCCGTTCTCCCAAGAGGACAAAATACATGAATTTATGTGAGTGTCATCAATTTTAGGAAGGAAAATGTGCTCATTGTTTTCATTCGTTTTTGCAGGTTTTCTGAAGGGGCTTTCTGCAGAAAATCACCCAAATCCACGGGAAGGAATGGCCGATTAAGGTCGGGTGAATTACTGAGCCTAATTGAACATATTAGCAATAAAACAAGACATTTTTCAATATTATTGCTTTGATATTCATGAAGCAGTGGCCTTCCAAGCGGGGATCCTTTTTCTGACTCACCCGGTATAATACGAAAAGTTTTTCTATTCGATCTATTAGCGAGGAAAGGAAAGGTAGTTGTGGACATCCGAAAGCAGCATAAAATAAAAAATGGCGGGTTTCTCAACATGATGCATCAGCCTTTGCCGAACCGTACCGGGTGAGCAAAAAAAGTTTACATGTTTGACGGGCTGCGGAATAAAAAATATGCGGCCGATATTCAAAACTAAAAGTTTAATCTATCAGTCAAAGGTTAAATTAGATAAGAAAATTATGGTTGCTAAAATCATTATTCTCTAAGACCCACAAATTAGAAAATGCCGGTAAAGGGTTTGTTTGCATGGGAACTGAGAATTCCACATTCCATTCTGGCCCCTGGCCCATGATTTATTTGGCATTCAAATTTAAATTCAATTCAATAGTCATTTTCAGAAATAGAATGTTGATTTCAATAGCATGTAAATCATGGACCAGAATGGAAGGTGGAATTCTCGATTCCCATACAAACCCCTTACAGGTATTTTTCTAATTTGTGGGTCTTAAAGATGAGTGACTTTACCAAACAAAATTTTCTCATCTAAGTTAACCTTCGTCTGATAGATTAACATCTTAGTTTTGAATATCGGCCACATACTTTTTATTCCACAGCCTGCCAAACGTGTAAAAATTTTTTTGACTCACCCGGTACAATAAAGAATTATACAACAATAGACGATTACGCTAAAGATGGTGGCGAGGAACTTTTTGCTAAAGTGCATTACGTTCTTTAATCGAATTCCTACAGAATCGTTGAAGATTCATAATTCGAAAAAAATGCATCTTGGTAAAAAGATCCTCGCCGCCATCTATAGCGTAATCGTCTGTTGGAATAAAGGACCTGCCATTTTAAAGCCAAAAAGGGTAACTCAGATGCACAAACTTAAATCACTAATATCGGCTAAATCGTACACTAATATCGGCTATGTTGTTCTAGAGTTCTGTACAATTAAACTTCAAAGATATTTGTATCATTTGTGAACAGCGTTGAGATAAAATTTCGTCCGGTTTTCAGCATTAAAAAGATGAAAATTGCATCAATCGTGGAAATCTGTGGAACTTTTGAACTTGTAAAATATTGGTAGAAGCATTATTCAACTTGTTTGGCCCATGAACAGTCTCTCTAGTAAATCGATACATGCTGTCTTCCTGTCTAAGTGATATTTATTGCAAAAATGATTCATAGCAAAGGCTCTATCTGTTGGCTATTTCAACACAAATCTGATCGAAGAATCATATAAGCCGACTGATCATGGTCGTTAAATCTTTAAAGAGTGTGCGTGTGCTGTTCTTGATGATCAAAGACTGCATGCAGAAACAAGGGTGAACTTTGCAAAAAAGGATACAGTTCAGATTAAGACAAAGCGACTTGGTAGTCTCGAGACTAGATTTCACACCTTTTGGGCAATGAACCATAATTTTCCGTTCTCTTTGCTTATGTTGATTTGATTGAGTGCACTTCAAGGCGTGAAATCTATTCTTCACAGAGGCAATGCACTTTGTCTTTTCTGAAACTTGAATCTTAAATTCCACAAAACTTTTCCTTGCTTGCACGCAGGCAATGAAACTTTAGAATTTGAGAATCTAAAAACTTATCAGAATTCATTAACACTTTTCGTATCATTAATGCAACTCTGGAAGCCTGCATGGGAGCGTGGGAACAAATAGGAAAAGAACTGGGGAGCAAGGAATCTTTGACCCCCCCCTCCCCCCGTTGAAGGGCTGCATTAATCCGAGACTTTCAAATGAACAGAAAGCTCAGGGGGACACTCAGCACATACGCACGCGGGAAGGCAAATTCGATAAATTCTCAGGCAACCCAAAAATATCAGTTCAGTTTCATTGCAACCCAAAAATATCAGCTCATTTGGTACTTAGAGGCCTTAGATACCTGTCAACGAACATTAAACATCCTGAAACAATGCCAATGGAGGTCAGTGTAGCATCTAACGAACCCAGAAATATTAGCCTGCGTGCAGACTCGACTATCCTAAAGTGTAGACTTTAGGATAGTCGAGTCTGCACGCAGGCTAAGAAATATCAGTTTGACAATAGTTGGTGCCAACAAATATCATCAACATAATTTCAATTTTATTTGGATCCAAAACTATAACTTTCGGCGTTATTCTAACCCAGAAACATCGGACTTACCTCCCCATATGTGCATGTGCTGAGTGTCCCCCCTGGGACAGAAAGGAAAGAAATATAGTAATAAAAAACATCACTTACATGGAAGAGACTCTACTGTTGCAGAGCCAAGTCCAAATGAGATATTCGGAGACATGGCGCGGCTTGATCGACTTGTGCGGGAGGGCGATTTGGAACGACGAGGCTTGGGGCGAGTAAAAGAAGAAAAGTCACGATTTTGAAGGATCTTATCGTCTTTCCTCTTTACAATAAACTTAGAATCATGATCAGCATTTGTAAGTTCTGCACTTGAAGACAACTGACGTGTTGGGGATAATGAGCGAGAAAATCGTGCGGGCGAGACTGATCGTGTGCGTGTTTTTGAACGTGAACGGCTAATTTGCGTGTCCTGCGGAGAAGCAGACAAGACACACATTTATAAATTCATTTCTTACTGAAATGATACGTTGATTAGCATAATTTATTCAGTTTAGTAGCAATAAACTAAATTCTTAGTTAGGTTATAGTTCGTCCATTTTATGTTAGAAATATTTTGTAAATTGCCACCAGTGAAAGTGAAGTTGCGGAAATCACAGAAATAGGTGAGTCTCCACGACCCCTTCTCATGATGCTCAAACGGGCGGGTGGGCTCTTCCAAGGATCAACCCTGTCGGCCTGATTTTCTGGCTGCAAAGTCGGGTATTTCACCACTGTGCAACAACACTTTCACCAGCAAAACAAAATTCCTAAAATTCTGGTATAATGCAATAAATTCATCGCTAACTTTTGGAGGAAATCGTGCTTCAAAATTGACGTCGCTAGCCAATTGGTAGACATGCACGGCCATGAAAACTACTAGGGAACTGAAACATTTTAAAAGCGGAGCATGAACAGTTCAGGGAAAATTCGTTTTCGTTAGTATGGGATGGTAAATCCTACGTAGCTTAGTTAGCAGTATATGTTCTTAATTCTTATTGGATGGAAGGTATAAAACAATCAGTCAAGAAAAATAANCCCCTGGGACAGAAAGGAAAGAAATATAGTAATAAAAAACATCACTTACATGGAAGAGACTCTACTGTTGCAGAGCCAAGTCCAAATGAGATATTCGGAGACATGGCGCGGCTTGATCGACTTGTGCGGGAGGGCGATTTGGAACGACGAGGCTTGGGGCGAGTAAAAGAAGAAAAGTCACGATTTTGAAGGATCTTATCGTCTTTCCTCTTTACAATAAACTTAGAATCATGATCAGCATTTGTAAGTTCTGCACTTGAAGACAACTGACGTGTTGGGGATAATGAGCGAGAAAATCGTGCGGGCGAGACTGATCGTGTGCGTGTTTTTGAACGTGAACGGCTAATTTGCGTGTCCTGCGGAGAAGCAGACAAGACACACATTTATAAATTCATTTCTTACTGAAATGATACGTTGATTAGCATAATTTATTCAGTTTAGTAGCAATAAACTAAATTCTTAGTTAGGTTATAGTTCGTCCATTTTATGTTAGAAATATTTTGTAAATTGCCACCAGTGAAAGTGAAGTTGCGGAAATCACAGAAATAGGTGAGTCTCCACGACCCCTTCTCATGATGCTCAAACGGGCGGGTGGGCTCTTCCAAGGATCAACCCTGTCGGCCTGATTTTCTGGCTGCAAAGTCGGGTATTTCACCACTGTGCAACAACACTTTCACCAGCAAAACAAAATTCCTAAAATTCTGGTATAATGCAATAAATTCATCGCTAACTTTTGGAGGAAATCGTGCTTCAAAATTGACGTCGCTAGCCAATTGGTAGACATGCACGGCCATGAAAACTACTAGGGAACTGAAACATTTTAAAAGCGGAGCATGAACAGTTCAGGGAAAATTCGTTTTCGTTAGTATGGGATGGTAAATCCTACGTAGCTTAGTTAGCAGTATATGTTCTTAATTCTTATTGGATGGAAGGTATAAAACAATCAGTCAAGAAAAATAAAGCATGCAATAATCAGCGAATTATGCTTGAAACCAAATTGAACTTTCTTATTGGCGAATTCTAAATATTTCCAAAATGCTATAACTTTGATTAACAGCTATTGTGATTATAAATCGCTTCAGCTGCAATTTTCCCGTTTATTTAAGTGCAAAAACATTTGGAATCTCTGCGAAGAAACTTGCAAATCTTAATACTACAAATGCACCAGTCATGTCAACTTTTGCCTACATTTATTGACATTGAATAGTTGGAAAAGCAAACAACATAAAATCAGGATCTATTGCTATTGGGGGAGAGGGATAAATATTTACTTTCATCCAATAAATATTAATTTCAGTGGTCTGCACAATTCAACCTGCAATTTGATTGCTTTCAGTTAATTATTAACTAGCAAATCCTTCTTTGGATTAAGTTTGCCTTTAAATTTTGCTGGTTTGGAATCATGTTGATCACAATCATTGAGGATCAAGTTTATGTTTGACAAAAACTGAAAAACCCCGTGTGTATTTTGAAGCAAGTAATGTAAGGAGGGTCATACTCAAACAATTACACAGTTCCAAACCACACTGTTGTAGCAAATTTTTCAGACAGGTGACAGCTTTTAAGAACTGGCTGGTTATTTCCCAACATTACACTCACAAATGATCACTAAGTACATTTAAACTTGCAGAAATAGACTGTGTTAAAGTGTTGGAAAGTGATATAATGACTTAATTTCTGAAANCGTGTGTATTTTGAAGCAAGTAATGTAAGGAGGGTCATACTCAAACAATTACACAGTTCCAAACCACACTGTTGTAGCAAATTTTTCAGACAGGTGACAGCTTTTAAGAACTGGCTGGTTATTTCCCAACATTACACTCACAAATGATCACTAAGTACATTTAAACTTGCAGAAATAGACTGTGTTAAAGTGTTGGAAAGTGATATAATGACTTAATTTCTGAAAAATTGTTTGATTATGAGTGGTAGAGAGTTTGAAAAAAGCTTTTGATTTTTGGACAAGGTCCTTAGAACTGAAGGAAGGAACAGCAAAAACAAAGAAAGAAAGTTCTACTTACAGATGTAGTATAGAAGTCTGCAATTTCACTGATTGCTGTTTTTGATGAAAATTCCAACTTCACTGGCTCTCCCTGCAAAAAAATTTACAAAACATTAAAGAACAGAATTGCAAGAAAATTTACAATATTTTGATAATCCAAAGTTTTTAAAATATTTAGCAATATATCTAGCTTAACAAGAATATCTAAAAGAAGCATAGTCAAGAAACGACTTTGATAAAACGAGAAGCTGTTGATTGACTGAAGCCCAACCCCTAGTAAAACATTGCGTTTGCATTTAGTTTTCCTTCATTTTGAAGCAAATTTACACAAAGTTTGTTTTGAGCCTGTTTCAGATTTAGGAGTTTGTAAATTGCTTGTAAAGAGTTTGAATTTTGCACCAAACCAGATAGCAACAGTTTGTTTGAAGCTTTCCTCAATTTGCACAAACTCAAAAACAAAGTGGCAAACTCAACAAGAACAATTGAACATACTCAATGCAAATAACAATACTCAATGTACTTTCTACTCAGCAAACGTTTCATTTCACAAAGCGATGGGAAAAATTTTCACAGAGTAATATCAAAGACTTACAGTGATTCTAATTGGTTTAAATCTTGATGTTTTGTAGAGAAGAATCTCTCTTCCAGGTCCATAAAATTGCGGAATAGCAGGATACAGAAAATCATGTGTGTTACTGCTGCAATGTGAAATGACTTTCCCATCTATGAGAAAATAAATTTAAGGAGGGTGTCATCTTGATTACTTGAAGGCAAAACAAAAGAATACAGTATAGGACTTGCGCTTATTGATACGAAAAGAATTTTTAAGAAATTTCAAGAATTCTTCACATCAAGAGAATTCTTCAGTAATATGAAACACCTGTAAATTTTTTAAATGAAAATTTCCAACAAACTTAAATTTTCTTAAGAACTCTTAGGCTGGAATACCAAGTTAATGTGTGAAAGACCCGTACTGTATCTACAGTAAGTCAACAACTCTTTATCAAAGTGAGGGGTCAATATAAACTTTTCAGATTGTCAAATTTAACATCTAGTTGAAAATTCTATCAGATTATTTCGCTCCCCCTCAATGCCCTCATCCAAAGCAAAATATTGTCTATTATTCTTGAGGAAAAATCCCTGTCAAGCATTTCTTTTGGTAAAATCTCACTCCAAATATAGGCACAACTGAAGAGAAAATTTTAAAAATTAAAAGCTAACTGTGTCATTCAATATTTTCATGGTTTCTGCTGTGGCCATAAATAAAAGACATTGGTTGCAAACAAAACAATATCAGAGCCTATTTACAGTAGTTGACAAAATTTAATTCAATTGAATATAAATTTGACAGGTACTTGACACTTCTAACCTCAACTAAATGAGGAATAATCTGCCCCTTTGTGTGCTGAGCCAGGGATTTAACCATTTTGTTGTTTGCAGTCTTAATGAATGCTTGACACAAATAAAGAATTAATCTATGAAAAGNAATCCCTGTCAAGCATTTCTTTTGGTAAAATCTCACTCCAAATATAGGCACAACTGAAGAGAAAATTTTAAAAATTAAAAGCTAACTGTGTCATTCAATATTTTCATGGTTTCTGCTGTGGCCATAAATAAAAGACATTGGTTGCAAACAAAACAATATCAGAGCCTATTTACAGTAGTTGACAAAATTTAATTCAATTGAATATAAATTTGACAGGTACTTGACACTTCTAACCTCAACTAAATGAGGAATAATCTGCCCCTTTGTGTGCTGAGCCAGGGATTTAACCATTTTGTTGTTTGCAGTCTTAATGAATGCTTGACACAAATAAAGAATTAATCTATGAAAAGGCAGTTTCGACCTGTTCTTTAAATGCAATAAAAAAGATCCCTTTTCAAGGGGGGATTTTCTAGCTCTGTTGCCAATCCATTGGATTATTAATGAAAAGAACCCTTTCATTTGAATTTAACTGCAAACTTGAAAAACGCTTTTCTGCATCAAATGAGATTAAGAACCTTACCTGTGATATAATCTGTGTGCTGTCTGAGCTCTATTATTACATCTTCACCTGTGAGAAAACCCTTGAACTGTCACAAATTTTCATGTCACTAACTGAGAGATTAAGCAATGGAAAACCTTTTGTAAATATAAATTGATGGGGCTGCTGGCGCTTTAGCCCACCCACTTTTTTTGAGAGAAAACATGAAAATAGATCCCTGAGTGGACTGCTTTCTTGCATCAATTGATCTTGTGTTTGGAAAAAATTATGTTCTGTTTTGTTCATCATTGTTTTATTTTTCAAAATTTTTGCAGGTTTTGATTCAGTCACTACACCAAGGAGGGCAGTTGATGCAGTTATAGCTACGGGAAAACTGTGACCAAAGATTTAGCAAACTTTATCAAATTTTTTGCTCTACCGTTTTTTCTCGAAAATCACCCTTTTCACCTCAGTAGACCGTCTAGTCATGATAAAAAGTACTCTTGAAAAGATTATTTTGGATTTTTGTCTAACATTTAACAGACATTGCAGTTCTTGACCGATAATAAAAACAGACCATACAAACACTCAGTGCATTTCTTGAACTTTTAAGAACTGAAATGGCTTCAGAATCAAATCCTAATTTCACAGAAAAATCAATGAAAATAAACATCAGCCTATATTTAATAATACACTCCTTTTCTTTGGCAACAAAATGAAATAAAATAAATTTACCCTTGAGTAATGCAGCAACCATTGCTGGATCTGTACAGTCATAAAATGTCTAAAGAATGAAATGAAGATAAGATAAGAATCAATAATAGATAATCCCTAGATGATATGAATTTCAAATTTGATAGCTCAATATCATGTTGCATACATTGCTCTTTCCTTCAAGGTTTAGGTAACAGTTACTTCTCTCCCAGGAACTGATTTGAATTTTTGCAGAATATTTTACAGGCAATAATCAGCAATAATCTTTGTACCATCCCAAAGTTAAAATCGAAACTCAAAAATTGATTAAAGAAAAATAGAGCTAAATTACCAGAAGAAAAATTTACGAGAAGAAAAATCATCTGGCTAAATTTAATCTCATCTTACCCTTTCAAACTTGAGACGCTCATGAAAGAAAAGGGGAAATGTTGGGGGCACTGATTTTGTTCTTGCCTCCAGACCAAGCATTTCCACATTGAGGTACACATATTCGTAGTCTTTAAGAAAGGTTCCGGGACAAGTGACCTAAAATAAAGAAAGTACAATAAAATTTCATTGATGAATTCCTGTTTGAGTCTACTTGGAGCAAAATGGATGCTTTTGGGGTAAAGTGGGTAAGGTGACATGCAACCCTCCTTGACATAGTGAATGTAGATTTATACTTGTTTACTGTTTTGCAGCAATCAATACTACTCATTTAACCCCAAGTCTATCCAATTTACCCCTGCAAATCCTATTGAATAAAGGGGGCGGTTTCTTTATGTGCTACAAAAAAGTTGATGAAATTTGTAGCCGCTGTGCGTCGTTAGCAACAAGACGTGTAGCACGTTTCTAACAAAAGAAAGCTCAGGTCAATGCCCCTTTGGGGCTCTAATCTTTCAATAACTCCTGAAGGAAAATAAATTGGTAACTTAGATTCTTGCAGTATCGAATCTATTTCAGTAAGACAGTTTTATGATCTGTAATTGTACGATGTCATATCCGTTGCTAAGGTTGGTCGCTGTGGCTGGTCACTCTCAGCTGAGCTTCGGGGGCATGAATGGACTTGAATCAAAACACTGGCCTAAGTTGTAAGCGGAAAGTTTTCACCTCACAAACTCGAACCAACGAAGATACTTACAACATGGACATCAAGTTCAACAACACATCTCATCGCTTTGCCCGGCATGTTGGCGAAAGAGAGCAGATGTCTCTATTTAGCAGGTTTTCTATGGAAATCAAGTAACAGTACTGCAGCAAAGTCCGTCTTCAGGCCGCCCTCTTTGATTTCGAATAAATCTCAACACGAGATAACAATAGACGCCATATGACGCTGGATGATAGCCCACGTGACATATTGTCATCCAATGAAATGCTGGAATTTGCGTTACGTCATATCAGACCAAACAAAAGATGTAAACATCTTCCAGCGCAGTGGCTACGCAGCGACAACAAATCACAGCAATGACTTCGTTCAAATAATTTGATGAACAGAATAAGAAACTAAATCTTTTCAAAGGCATCTTTTTCTCTTTCTCGCAAAGAAATAACACTGCTTGTGCTTGCCAAACTCCAATGGAAACCAAAATACTGCAGTTCCCATATTTGGTGCAAACTTCTGCAAACAACACAGGCTAAAATTCTGGCATTGTTGGAAAAAACTGACCTCTCTGCCTTTTTTATAAAGGGCAATTTGAGAAACAGGCTTTGCCAAACCTTGCTGGGGTTGCTGCATAGCTATGATTTGCAGAAAAATCTGCTCATTTACCGGAAATGGATTTACTGAAGAGCGCAGTAAAGCAAGGGGTTCGGCGAAAAGTTTCGTCTCGTTGCAGCCACTTCTTACATTGACAATTCTAATCTCAGTTGTCGAGTCACTCTCAGCAACTAAAGAGCAAATGGTCATATTTTTTGGCGTTACTACTTGTGTTTGNAACAATAAAAAAAAACTTGGAGGTAACTCACGCACTCACGAAGACTACAGGCAAAGGTAGTGCTCGAAGGTAGCATAGCGTAAGTAAGAGAACAGGCAAATTAAAATAGTTCCGTCGACAGTCGTTGTAAGAAGAGGAATCAGATATTATCAATGATCATTTAATTGATCAATTTCTACTTTCTAAAGCTAAAATCTACAGTTTCTTGTGCTCACCAAGAAATAAACAGATTCCTAGCTCTCCTCTCCGTTGTAAGTAGGTCACATCCTTTCTTTATGGGGGATAGGACAAAGACATACTGCTAGAAAATTACAGTATTTGGAAAAGGTGAACCCCTGAGAGCTCATCTGTGTCTTTTCGGATATCGAGAAGGGCCTACCGAATATAACTTTTCAGAGAGAGCTTCTACGCCGGAGAAATTCTGTTTTTATAATGAAATTAATCCTACTTTGCTAAAATGAAATTATTAACATCCACGTTAAATCTAAAAAATTGTCATTTCACTACTGCTAACTAAAACTATCTAATTCAAATACTCTAACAGAATACTTATCAAGAGCCAAAATTTAATTATTAATGAATTCATACTTCAGGGAAGAAAACCTCAAAGTATCCGACTAAATACGCTTGGCCAAATAATTGGCAAAAAAGAGACTTGCGCTGAGATGAAAGCAACCCCAATGATACTGTTTTTGAAGATTTCTATCGATAGTTTGCACAGTGCCATTAAAATAGTAAACAAGCAGCTTGAAATTGTGAACATACTGAAAGTTTACCATCAAACTTCATATTATTCTCCTATGCATAAAAAATGATTAAAACCTGTTCTTCATGGTTCACTAATAGCCCATCATTGTGGCTGTTTGTTAGGTACCGTAAAAGTTCTTATAAGGCTTGGGGGGCCTAACTATTTTGGAGACACCAGAGGGGGCCTTTAAAGAGAGGGGCTTACTTATTCACAAAGTCAAATGACAAGGTCATAAACGATGGCCTTTCAGTTATTTTGCCCCATATTTTGCGGAATCAACAAATAACTTTGAGTTTCCTACAACGACAAAATATTCGTTTGAATTTGAATAAACTGTCCCTGTCCATTTATGTAACCAACACTCGACAGCCAAAACCTAGAAAATCTACCAAATCCTGTCTATTTACAATTACTCTACGCTAAAAAGCAGCTTATACAAAAATGCACCATCACCTCAAGTAAACTTCAAACCCTACATCAATTCTAATCTACACAATTATTTCTAATATCAAACAATCTTAGTAATATTATAACAACCTTTCCAAACAATGAAAATCCTTAGATCATTTCAGTCTTAAACTTATTGCAACTGGCATTAATTTGGTATAGCGCTATGCCTAATAGCAGGACCGTAACGTAACAGAGGGCTTCACTTGATTTTGAGAAATAAGTCTTGATTTATAATGTATTTTCTTAATCTGAATGAAGAATTCCTGCAGAAAACAAGCTTCTGTCAACTATGCTCGAAACAATAAGTGATTAAGTCTGCATTTCATTTCATTTTTCATTTTATCTATTTAGCCAATAAGTCATTGGCTCCTGTTTTAACGATTGACTGGTAAAATAATATTTTTCTTAGGTCAGGCACTACTTTAGAATGATAGGGAAATTCTTGAAATGTCCCATATTCAGCTGTTTTTGGATAATCAAGTAATTGGACTTTTGGCTGATTCCTAACTTCAGTGGGAAACGGTGCACTGAACGTTAAGAGGAAGATCTCACGAAGTTAAGATGATGGATCTAAAATTTTGCAAATTGGTTTTGCATTGCCTTTCCTGTACGATTTTTCAAACAGCAGACCAATTTTTCATAACACCTTTGACACATTGAACTAATAGCTAATTTTGGAAGATCTTATCCAAACAACATTTGCCGAAGTCTTATTCAGGCATTCTTCAAAATCAACTTTCGGAAGATTTTAAATATCGCAGTGAATTTGGGTATGAGATCCTAATCTGAATCCGAATGCACTGTACCAAAAAACTACATATATTCCCTGTCAAAACAAATTAACCCCTATAAGTAATCGGATTGGCAATTTCGACAAAATTTCCGAGGTTTTTCAACCGTAACTGTTCCACATTGTTGGCACATTTGTCTGTTCGATTTCGAAAAGTCCACATCATTGGTCCATCTGGAATGCACCTTCTTTTGTACCACTGGGACACCTGGGAGCTCAACACCATACTGGGGGCTATTTTCCTGTGGGTCATTTGATCGCTGTGAATCTCTTGATCGCTGTGATTCGAAATTTCTGTGCGGAACACTCTCATGCATCGGCGAAGGAGCTCCAGCTGTCGAAACATCGCCTTTTGGCTTGTATAAATCGCTACTACGATAAACATAAGGATGTTTACGCGGTGGTGGTTCGATATGTTCGTTCGAATTTCGATGATCATTCGAATTACGATGTTGCGGTGAGTATATACTTGGTTGTGATTTTGTGACGAAATCGTTCATATTGTTTTCTGCGCCAACCTCGGATCTATTTGAACGACTTGAAGTAGAGGTCGGAAGCGAATCCCTTGAATGAGTTTTTAATCTGTCATCGAGTTGGCTATCCAACGATTTTGATGTTTTTGGAAGGTCAACGGATTGTGATTGTGACGTAACGTTTGCTAAGAACTCCTTCCTCCTCTCTGCGACAGTTTTCGACGCATTTTTACCAACAGAAAACCGTTCTGCGATATTCGAATGCGAATTTGTTATCGATGAACGCCTAGGCTCATTTCTTTTATCTGCAATCCGCATTTCATTTCTCTCTGGAGGATTGCTCTTGATCGATAATCGCCTGTCTGCATCGTCAGTTCGCTTGCTTCTTTCTCTGCGGTACGCCTTTGCCGTTTCTGCTTCAGATACTATTTCCTGCGATGTTGCACTACCTTGAGTCTTCGATCCGAAAATAACTGAGGCAGCTGGTCCGGCTAATATACCAAGCTGTTGATATCGACGATTCATGTGTTTTGTGGTCGTTCCACTATCTTTACTGCTACTCGGAGATTCACTATCTTTACCAAACAAGCGAGTGTGTGTTATCTCTTTTGTAACCGATTCGATTTGATTCAAAGCTTGATCAGCTCGATCAGATCTTATAGCGTTATCAGGACTCTCTGGGCCATGATTCTTCCGATTTCTAAATTCTGTTCTCTGATTTGTTTGATTCTCCCATTGATTAATCTGATCAGTGCTGTCTGGACCACGATTAGTGTTTACATCAGTAATACTATTAGTGCTTTCATCTCCTTGTTTCAAGCGGCTGTCGATTTTACCGTCTCTAACAATATCTTTTGCCGGTTCGATGGGTTCAACGGTTCTCGTCTCTTGCGTATTCTGAAGCGTAGTTTCCGGGTTACGGTTTCCCACATCCGGTTCTATATCTCCTGCGGACTTCTTTGGATCAGATTCTTTCGGATTATTCGACGCCGCACTCAGCATTGCAGCATACTGTGCTTCCCTTGCTTCGACCGATTTCTTACGTGCATCTGATTTCTTGACAGAACGAACCCGTTCCATGCTCATAATCTTTGGCACGATTACTCTGAAAATTGATCGTTTTCTTTCAGTTGGCTTCTTGTCCGGTTTCTCAGTCACTTGCTTGTAGTCCGCTTTCTCGGTTACCTTGGGTGGATGTTCTTTAGGGTGTGAATGTGAATGTATTGAAGTAACGTTAGACACCTTCTCGGCAGCTTTCGTACCAGACTCATTTCCGCTTCGTGTCACCGACAAAACATTTGAGCCTTGCCCAACATCACGACGTTCAGCTCCAGGGCTCTTGTGTTTCCCCTTGAGTGTTTTGGAACCCTTCTCCCCATTTTCGATTGGATCATTGCGATTGCTTCTGGGACCTTTTGTGACATGATCAGGTTCAGAACTATATTTAATGTCATTTGACGCTGCTTTGCTTTCTCTGACAACTTGACCATTGACAGGAGACATTTTTGGACTCCTAGTTGCCACCTCCACCTCTATCTTCGCTTTACTGCCGGAGCTGTGCATTTCCGGACTCTTAGAAGAGGTCCTAATGTCTGGATAGCTTTTCTGGGATGCTTTTGCCTCTTTGTGTTCCCTAACATCTCGATTGCTGGAATGGACGGATTTTGGACTACCCATTGCCACTTGTGCTGACTCGAGGATTTTCTCAATATTAGATCTTTGGGTGACAGAACTCCTTGATAGAGTTTCGATATCTGGGACGTCTTTCTGGAACGTTTTTGCCTCTTTGTGTTCCTTAACGTCTCGATCGCCCGAATGGACAGATTTTGGACTACCCATTGCCACTTGCGCTGACTCGAGGATCTTCTCAGTACTAGATTTCTGGGTTTCAGGAGTCCTCGACAAAATTTCGATATCTGGGTAGCCTTTTTGGGCAGCCTTCTTCACCTTGTCCTCTCTATCCTCCCGATCATTTTTGTGCACAGATGTAGGACTTCTAATCGTACCTTCTGTTAGCTCAACATTCTCCCCAGCTCTTGATCTATGGGTCCTTGGACTCACCGAAGACACCTCAAAATTCTTCTGCTTACTGTGGTCATACGCTGCTTTCTTGTTCTCCGTAACGTCCCAATCATTTGCATGCACAGATTTTGGACTCCGTGAAACAAGATCCCCTGAATCAACATTCCTCTCAGTTCTTGATCTCTGTGCTTTTGGACTCGTTGTATCCCGGTCCTTTGTTGCAGCATTGATATTTCTATCATCCACCCGTTTAGAATCCGGGCTCCTACTTGACTTCCCAACTGAATCAACATGATGTTCTGGAGTTGATCTCCGGACTTTTGGACTTCTTGACAATATCTCAATACTTAGATAGTCCCTCTCTTGGTTCACACCTTCCTTGCTTCCTCTGGGTAAATCACCGTTCACGAGGGGTGGTGATTTTGAGCTCTTAGAAGCTAATTCATAATTAGAATGGCTACCATTTGATCTCATTGAATATGAGATCTCTGACCGGTTCACTCCTGGCGCAACTTCTGACCGGACATTCTTCGAACTAACAGCTGCAACGCTGTCAACATGTCCCTTCGCTGTTCCTTCGGAATATTTGTTTCGTATCTTAGGGGAGTCTGTTTCTACCGGGAGCGTTTCAGAACCTTTTGGAATTATTTCAGATCCAGTGAAAAACGGATGAGATACCTGTGACATGTGAACTGAGTAATTTCTTTCTGGCATTTGGCGTCTTGCATCAGCTGAAACCTGCCTTGAATCATATTTAGCTAAATCTGGTTCACTTTTATGCGGCACAGACCTCGGATTCAATTCTCTACTGACTCGCCTGTTTTCCGAGTGATCGTTCGCATCAAAGTCTTTCAATAAAGCTGACAATTGTTCCATTTCTGATGGAGTTGGTTGATCTTGTGTTGACATGCTGTGCTTGTCTTTATTTGATTTGGACTTGCGGGGCAACGTGAAGAACATATTTTTCGTTTTAACTGGTTCAGGATGGGATTTTGATGAGTCTGCTTTGGAACGTTTGTTGTTCAATCTTGCTTGAATACCACCTTTTTCAACGTTACTGACAACCTGAAATGAAATAAAGACAGATTAAAATCAGCATACGTTCCAAATCTTAGAAATGGTTGATGTAAAATTGCAGGACCTATTTCTTTGAACTGAAATACTTCAAAGAAACTTTAGCTATTTTGTTATCATTCATTCATTCATTCATTCATTCATTCATTCATTCATTTATTTTAATTTTTTCTATTGTTGGACTGTTCTCAAATCTTCATTATCTTCAGATTTAGACTGTTTTTCTTCTTTTTCAAGAATTCAAGGAAAAGTTAAAAAAAACTTAAAACCATCGTAATTTCTAAACAGTTTGACGCAACATGAAACAATTTCCAAGAAAACCATAGTTTACGAATGTTTACAATATGGTATCAAGCAAAAGTCTATCACTCTTCTGGTTTATGATTTAGAAATTTAGTGACGTCACAATCTCAAATGAGTTAGACTACAAAATACGCGGTAATTTCGAAAAATATTCAAGATTTCTGAAAAGTCCAACCGTAGAATCATAGGTAAGTAGCTGAAGTTTCTTTCGAGCCATTCAACTGAAAGAAATAGGTCAAAGAATTTTACAACCACCATTTTATGAAGATTTAAAGTTTTGGAACCTTTGCTATGAAAATCAGCCGGTTCGATTCAATTCCTGTGATCCTCTCACATTAAGCCCTATGCAATCCGAAAAAAGTCAACTACTGTTGTGTGTCACCAATATTTACTGTGAAAGTTTTTTGATTTTAGCTGAATGAAGAATGATTAATTAATGATCTATGCTCCAAGATTTGGCACACAACTACTGGCTTGGGAGAATTTGAAATGGCCACCATTGGTCCAAGTCAATTAAATTCAACATTTTTCAAACAGAAATGCTAATTCAATGTTGTTAATACGTCGAGCGAATGTCCCCAAGTTTTATCAAAGGAGCTAACAAGATATGAGAATTTCAATTTCACTAAATCAAATCAGTTCAGACAAGCGTTGCCACTTTCAGGTCAATATTTATATTCGTCTGTACATTATCTTTACACGACATGCACGCGATCAGGTTACAAGGTTTAGGTTATGAGCGAAATCTTCATTCAATGAATTGTTTTCAACCTCTAGAAGTATGGTTTGAGTGCCCCTTGAGGATATTTGTGTTCCTAATTTTTCAGTATTATTCATTGTTGAATGTGCAGTTCATTTTTAGTTCAATGTTGTTAAAGGATTTGTTTACACGAGAGAGGAACAGCAAACTCACATTTAGAATCTTGGGGGATCTGATGCTTATGCTCTAACTCTCTCGTGTAAATCTTTCCTTCTTCATGTTTAGAGTGGCGTCGTCTGTTATGCCCGGTCGCCCATTACGGCCGATTAGCAAGTATACTAGCTAGTTGGCTTTCTGATTATACTTTTTGAGGACAAATTCAAATTTGCGACAACATGGACATAATGGGCGACACCACTGTAGTCATTTTCGTAGTTTTGTAATATTTGTCTCTATTTTAAGTGTAGGTTTTTAAGCTGTCGCATCTTCCGAAACTGATGGCCTAAAGGAAGCGAATCAAAGCTTGTTATACTGTTGTTTTTGTCTGTGTTGCAAGACTTTGGTTTATGACTTAGTCCAACATAAATGGAATACAGGCTTAGATATATAAGATATAAATAACAGTGAAGCGTGTGGCGATGTATAAATAGCAAAAATAACTGAATACTCATCAAAAATAATACTTCTATGGCCATAGAAAAATGAAACTAAACGTATCGGGCCATGCCCTTCGTCAGTAGTCAACCAGGCTACTGACGAAGGGCACGGCCCGATACGTTTAATTGCATTTTTCTATGGCGATAGAAGTATTATTTTTGATGAGTAATCAGTTATTTTTGCTAGATATATAAGCTTTCTTTCCTGCAGAAAGTATACAAAAAAATACACTGATGGAACACTAACTTCACTTGCAACATGACTGAATGTATAATCATTTACCTTATCACATTGCGACGGCAACAATATCAATTCAGTTCATTTTGTAAATCGAGGCGTTTATCAGACGCATCAACGAGGGACTTAATGATTCCAGCACAGGGGGTCCAGGAATATCAGTGAACAGACTGTAGCTTTGGTGTCTTTGGTTCCTTGTGATCTGGATTATAAAAACAACAGCTGTGTAATTTGATACAGATGCGGGATCTGAAAAAACCACGAGTTCAAACCGCAGCCAATGAGATAAGAGCTCTCACGTGACAAAAGATTTTCCTACTGCAACAATAGCAGGCCGACCGCAATGATGCTGTAATCTGTATAAATTACACAGCTGTTGTTTTCATGATCCAGATCACAAGGAACCAAAACTACAGTCTGTTCACTGATATTCCTGGACCCCCTGTGATTCCAGAAGGTATGGGACATTATATCCTTGAATAAATATGGAAAGTTTTGAAGTACAGAACAAAACTGCTGAAGGCTCTATTGAAAGGAAATTTGCAAATGGACAACGAAAAGCAACTACGGGAACTGCGACTTACGTTAGCGGACTTCCAGATGCGTCCGATAAGCTACCATAGTCGGACGTTTTCGAAACTTGCCTGTCATAATCAGCTGACTTGGATCTTTGATTCCGAAATACGTTGATTCTGTCAGTAAGAATACGACATCTTGTCTGTGTGTCCCATCTTTTGTCATCCGCATATTGTCTCATTATTTCTGTTATGCCAGGAACTTCCATTGCTATTTGATATCGTTCTATGGAAAAAATAAAAAGCCCTTAAATAATTTGATCAAATAATTACTTACGCCTAAAAGTATCAAAAGTAGCACGGAGTTTGAACGATAAGAATATTGTTTGCATTCTAAAATTTTCTGTAATAAATTAGTAGACAACAACAACAATCTATCCCATTTGAAAGGCCACTCCTCTCAAGATATCAAGACGATGTTGAAATCCATTTTTAACTTTACTTGGCTGAAACTGACCACTCCGTTCTGAAATTATGAGGGATTTTCTCGTGAGAGCCTCTCTTCAAAACAGGCATAAAATCACGACCAAATTTTCCTAATTTTTCAGCCAATGATTTCAACGCGTTTTAGCATGTGTTATTCTCTTGGGAGGACGGACTAGACCTTTTAGCTGGTATACAAAAGAGTCTAAATCGAGGGTTACTTTTGTACATTTTTATATGCGACGTTCGATCGAGTGGCGTTAAAGCTTCCATCACTATTGTGCACATTCGAAAATTCTACAAAATGTAACAAATGTTATTCGATTCTGATTCTTTTAAGAATAGCTAAAAGGTCTATTGTCCGAAATAATCCAGTTATGCTCCCAGAAACTATTTAAACTTAACATAAAAAGTTAAAAAATCAACTTTAAAATAATCAAAATGTTCATAAATAATGGGAAGAAAAAGTAAAATTGGTCGCTCAAGTTTGTAATATTTCTATAAAGTTTCTCAGGAATAAGGGGATTTAATATAATCTAGTTTGATGCAACGTTTTTCTTTTAAAAAATCTCTTTTTTGTAATCCTTGGATGACATTGAACTAAATCTTAAGCTGTGATCTTATGAGACACGCCAGCCAGGCTAAACGGGCATAAGCTCTTCTGTATCGATAAACAGAACAAAAGGATTAAGGCGGCTTTACCGGGCTGGTCCACCTCATATGATAACCCCTGACAGAACGAATTTCAAACAACACAAAAACAATAAGCACAGGTTCCTAATCCTCAAAAAGGTGGGTGTAAAATTCTGTGATCTTTAGACTGAATGGGTTCAAAGAAACCTTAGCTATTTTGCTATAACTCTACCGTTGGACTTTTCTGAAATCTTCAATATTTTCAGAATTAGAGTGTCTTCCTTCTTTCTTGAGAATGCAAGACAAATTTTGAAAAAAACTTAAAACCATTGTTGCTTCTAAAACTTTTTGAGGAATCACAGAACAATTTTCACTAAAAACTTATAAATGTCTACAAAATGGTATCAAGCAAAAGTCTTTCACTCTTCTCCTTCACGATTTAGACATTTGATGACGTCATTCGATGACGTCAAATCCTCACATGAGTTGCAAAATATTCGAAATTTCTGAAAAGTCTGCCGGTCGAATTGTAGCAAAGTAGCTGAAGTTTCTTTCAATCCAATCAGTTCACAGAAATAGGTCATAGAATTTTACACCCACCTTTTTACGATAATTTAAAAATTTGAAACCAGAAGGTGATTCAAATAAAAGATAAAATACATACTGCCAGCTTCTCTGCATAGATGAAACGCCTCCAGTAATGGCTCTAATATATTTCCCTCGTTTTCAGCAGCCTTTGAACTCGCAATGAGGCTCTCTGCTTCATCCATAGCTTCACTGAATGCATCTACGATATAGAGTCATTGAGTATACAACATGGAGATAAAACAAATGGAAAAACAAGAAAAAGTGAGCAAAGAATGCAAACGCTCATCATAAAGTTATTGATCCTCAAAAATAACTGCAAAGTCTCCTGATGAGAGTCTTGATAATAGATTTCAACAACTTGGTCAAGGGAGTTGTGGTGAGCAAATACCTGTTTGTGTGCAGGGTTTCTACCGGGTGAGTGAAAACAATTCCCATTCGAAAGAACAGCTCCCTGGATTGATGGCAATAATATCGGCAAATACATCATTCAAATACCGGGTGAGCCAGAAAAAAGTTCCCACTTTCGAAAATTCATAGCACCACAAGTACTTCATGGATTTGAATGATTCAGTTCTAGTTAAAAGCCAAAAGATCAAAGTATTTTTGTGATTTTTCTCGTCTTCTTACGAGCACTGCAAATACACGTAAATTCAACTTTACAAATGGCAATAAATCTGCAGACGACATCTCTCACCTGTGAGAAATCGCTTTTTCTCTGTTGTTCTGAGCGATGAGTCCTTTATGATTTGATCATGAATTTTAGGCATTTTTCAGTCATTTTGCAACCACAAAAATTTTGTAAACTTGAATTTACCAATTCTTCCAATGCTTGTAACGAGGCGACAAAAATCACAAAAATACTTCGATCTTTCGGCTGTCAAGCAAATATTGATTCATTCCAATCCATCCATTAGTCTTGATGCTATGAATTTTCAAAAGTGGGAACTTTTTTCTGGCTCACCCGGTAGTGAAAATGTTCAACTATATTTCTAAATTTATCTCACTCAAATCGGTTACTCCTCCATTCTGAAATCATAAGGGATTTTCTCAAAAAAGACCCTTCAGGAAACCTTTCAGAAACTTCATTTCTCCAGAATTATTTATAAGATCTAAAGCAAACATCTACATATCAAACAAAACAAAGACAAAACAACCTATTACCTGTCTGTTCATTGTGACTTCTAGGACTTCGATTAAGCGTGGCAGTAGTTGGTCCCTTACTCCCCAATGAAACCTTTCTGTCATCAAATTGAGTTTCTTTCCCATCATCAGAACGTCTACTTCTCGATGGTTTCCCTGATGGGCTGCCTGATTTTGGACTATCTAAATTATCATAATCAGATTCACAAGCTGCGTCAATATTCGTTTCAAGACTTTTCAAATGTTGTTGATGCTTCCGTAAACGATGAGACTGTGGGCTGCGTCCGTTTACTTTACCTTGGCTCCGTGGTGAATCTTCATACGCCGGCGGGCTCTTGCGTTCTGGCGTTAATGGCGGTGACTTTCCTCTCCCTTCACTCGAGGTCGATTTCACAGGGCTGTTACCAGGCCTAGCCTCCCTATCATCATCTCGATTACTTTCCCTGGTATCATTCAAGTCATCGATTGATCGATCAGCCTCTTTCTCACTTTTCAGACTTACGTCATGTCCATTCACGGTCAAAATCCGGTCAACATTATTATCGCTGCTATAACGCAGTTGTCGTTTACTTGATGAGGAACCGGTTGAATCCGGTTTGACTGATTTGGTTTTTTTAAAAGCTGAACCGACTATCTTTTTAAAAGATTTTCTTTTAACTGGAGTTCTTCTCTCTGGTTCTTCTTCGATTTTATCGTGTTGAATTTTATCTTTTTCTTTCTTTGGAGTTTTCTGTTTTCCTCGTTTCTTTGCTTCTAATTCTTGCTTACGTTTCGCTGCAGATTCATTATTATTTTGAGCTGCTAATAATTCATCTTTACTAACAATTTTCGTTTTTCGTGGTGCTTTGTTTGCTTTTATCGGTTCTCCATCTTGATTCACGTAAAATGCAAGTAATGGTTGATATCTTCCTCGTATACATCGGTCTTTCACTAAGTCCCAGTCTTTACCAACCTATGAAATAGTGAGCAAAATAATTAAAAAGAAGCTTCATACAAATACCTCTTTTATCAGCTTTTCTCAATCTATTTGGTAAGATTTTTTCTCAGAACGTTCCTCAGAATTCCCACTTCTGTGTTGACACTCCGTCCCTGGTCAATGAACAAACTGGCTATGGGTTGTTTTACCCATTTCAAGTCAGGTGCCCATACCCATAAGTACAATCTTAGAAACAGTCAGATGACCATAAGTACAATCTTGGAAATAACGATGGTCTTCTGGTACCAAGGGCAAATACATCTGCTCATGGTATAGAAACCATACGATATGTTGGAAGTAGACTTTGGCAAACATTACCAAATGAAACTAAAGAGTCTTCCATCCTAGGAGTCTTTAAGGGTCGTATAAAAAGTTGGATTACTACCCTTGAGAAGTTTTCATATTATACTATTTTTTGTATTGAATATGGCAAAAAAATCAAACGATGCGTTATCAAAAGTTCAGGCCTACAAAAGGACTTAAACAAGCGACCTTTAGACTTCAAATGCGCTGTCTAATCCAATAAGACATATCCAATAATAAAATGACGTAGATATATAATGTTTACCTCTTTCACTCGTGCATCATCAAAATAAAACCAAGTTTCTTGACGTGAATTGTAGAAAAATGTTGTGTAATGTTTGCCATAATACGTCATAATACCAACAAGTCTTAGTCGCATCTTCTTTGCACGATCTTCACTCACATTATCAAATAACTAAGAGGATGAGAAAAAATCTTTCAGAACAAATAATCTTGGAACGGAAATATAAAATTAACACAACAATAAGGATTACAAAGCTTAGGTGGGTTTTTCTACAGAAAATCCGTTGGAATAGGGAGTATCTTTGATAAACATCACTCATATTTTGGTCTAAAATTGAAAGTAGTTAAAGGGGCTCCGTTTCCAAATTTCGGTCGAAACGATGATTTTGAAGTTTTTTGATAGGCAATATCACACAGACGTTTACCTGATTTTTTTAAATGAAAGCATTACTTTGAAGATAAATCAATGTACTTCATAGAGGAAGAAACCAAACATTCATATCTTTTACGATTGCTTGGATATAAGTGGACTTTTAACGAGCATTTTTGGTGGCTTGGCCGAAGCCATCAAACAAACTGCAGTAAACAATGGAGAAAAATGGACACATTTTCATCATGACAATGGTGAAAACAAAGGCCAACCAAGGGATGGCACGTGCAAGCAGGCTGGTTGCAACAGACCTTTTAAGTTATTTTTAAACGTTTTTTGAATAGTTATCATTCAAATACAACGGGTCATGGTATAACAGTATACTTCACTTACATCTTTGACTTCAAGCCTCTTGCCAAGACAGTCTAGCAGATCCATGACATATTCAGCACTTGGTCGATCTGTATCCCAGTTGATTCCTATTCCAACTATGCAAGAAATGAAAACAAAATTTAACAATGATCTTGCGATGTTAAAAATCCCTCGGTAAACTTTTTTTTTCTATTCAATCAAAATTTTACAATACAAGGTACTTATCTAACGCTACTAACAAACTACTTTACTATACTACAAGGACGAATGCCACGGAGAGCAAAAATTTATGGCAAATCCACAGCCTTAATATAGAAAATAAGATAAAAAAGACAAACAAACAAACAAACAAAAAACTTTAAGTCTATCTCAAGTTAGACGTCATGAATTTTCGAAAAGAAGCAATTAAATTTGCTCCCTCGTGACAAGTTTGCGTTGCCCTTTCACGTGTAACGTCTAATTTCAGATAGACTTTAACATTACAAAGGAATACAAGAAACGACTAAAAAAGAAAGAAAATATACGAGAAGGGACTAGGTAACGGTGAGGTAACATGGTGGCTGTGTTGCGAAAAACCGTATTTGAAATTATATTAATCAAATCGACCAGTGTTATGGATATAACGCAGCGTTAACTCGATCTAAGTTAACTCGGTTAAGTTAACTGAGTTAACTCGGTAAACTCCATAGGGAACTGAAATAAAAATGGTGTACTTCATGCATTTCTAGGAGAAGACCTTTCACGTAAACCTCTTTCTTACAGCACGGGCAATAATGTTCCGTTGATGTGGCCTATACTATTCTCAAAATTGTATTCTTATCTACATTGCTGCTTCCCTTCCATGGAATTGCAAAAAAGGCTTGATAAATTTGCTTTTTCCTTCGTTCTACTCTCGTCCCAACAAGGAATGCCACCATGACAGTATTTCAAAAAAGTTCAAACTCTATTTTTCCACCTGAGCTCCTAAACAGCGATGTGTCTCATGTCAAATTGCAATCCCGTGGAAGAGAAACAACGCAATGGGTAAAAAGACAGCCTATATCACAATAAAGGCCACATCAACATTGCATTAAAGTCTGTGCTTACAGCCTACAAACTCTATGATCCTGGTTTATGTCTCTCCGTTATCCCTGGGAAGTAAATAACTGAATAAAATTCTTGTGACACTTACCAATGTCCGGGCAGTTCAGAAGCGTTCTGTGCATTTTCGTAGGAGATTCCGGTCTGTCTCTATATTTACATTTCTTCTCGTCCTGCAAAAATATATCAAAATTAAAATTAACCTTGAACAAAATTCAACGAGAGCTTTGCATAACTATAGCTTTAAGAATAGACCTTTTAGCTATTCGACGAAAGAGCCTGGATCGAGCGATATTTTTATGCGAGAGGCTCAACTGACGGGGATCAGAGCTCCTAGCGATATTGTGCACATTCTTTAAAATGTTTAGAAATATCATTCGATTCAGATTCTTGTTTACAATAGCTAAAATAAAAGTTCTATCGAGTTGTGAAAATGTTATCGGTCAATTAAAAAAAAAAGAAATAGTAACATAACATCACTATGCATTCATTCGAACTAAAATAAGGACAAAATTCATCATTTCTTTATATCTCTGCTCATAAATTTGCTATTGTCAAATCAGTTTAACATTTCAGAACACTCAACAAATTTGTACTAAATTTCTAATTGCCAACTTGATGCCACTGTAATTTAGTAAATTCTCAATAGAAATTAAACATCAATGAATGGTAACCAGTCTTAGCTTTATCAAAATATTTCAAGCATCATATCACAACAGAGGGCCAAGAGACTGTAAGCTAATATCCCAAACACATCTAAAAAGTTAAGAACACATGGACAACAAATGTGTGTTCAGACTTACCGGACATTGTCTGGTTTCACCCAATGATGAAGTTACTTTCATAAGCTCTCCAAATGATTTGTAAGGACGACTTCCATTTTTCTGAGGCTGCCTTGCTTCCTCTCTATAAACAAAGTCAAATAAAAAACATGAAAAACAGCTTTTTTAGGTAAAAATGCTTTTGCTTAAATGGGGGACTGCTGTTAGAAAAATTTATTTCTCCTTTGTTTGGTTTTGCAGTAGCTTCAAAGATATACAGTGCCATTAGAAAAATTTATCCATGTAATCTGGCCACACTTCTTGAAGCTTACGGGGCATAGCAGTATCTATCAGCTGAAACAGACCAAATTTGAAACTTTGTGAATATTTTAAATGAATTTTTGAAAATTCAGCGATGTGGCAAAGAATATAACGTAACAATAAACGATTCACTTACATTAATGCAGATGCAGCCACATAGTTTACGACTTGAAAGAAATTCAAAGGTTCTGAAGTTGCACCACATTTGCAAAATGTCTACAAAAATAAAAGAGCAAGGTTATGGAATTCACAAATGTTTTTAACTCCCGTTATCTGGAAACTAAAACCTGTGTTGAAAATAATGCACAGGTATTGAATTACAAAAGATCTGGATCAGTACAGATTTCTCTAAATTACAACAAATCTAACTGATAAGAATACTCATGGATTGCCAAAAATTCTCATGAATTTATATATCATTAATAAGATTCTCATGATGAGAACTCAATTCCACCATACTGCTAAAGTCATATTTTGCATGGCAGAAATTTTGCACACAGTTCAACTTAGCAAGTGTGTGCAAAAGCTATTTCATGTGCACATTTTTAGACAAAATTTGAAATTTACCAAAAAATAAGTATAGTTCAATTGATTATTGATCACTTCTTAAAGCTCATCCATGCCTGCATTTATAATTTAGAACAAATCTTCCAGGCACATTTTGCAAAGTTAGAAGTCTGGTACAGAAGAGGCCTTGTGAACATAAACATGGTTTTCCTGCCTAAGAATTCTTGCCTAGAAAAACTTGAAGGCTTTCATGTGGCTCAAGAATTCTTATCATAATGTTAAGAATTCTTGTCCCTTAACATGCACAAGGCCTGTACTATGACTGAAGAAAATTACTTCAAACATTTACAATGTGGCATGTTGATGATGATAAAAAGACTGCAGAANATTTACTAAAGTAAGTATAGTTCAATTGATTACTGAACAGTTTATAAAACTCATCCATGCTGCATTTATCATTTAGAACAAATCTTCCAGGCACATTTTCCAAAGTTAGAAGTCTGGTACAGAAGAGGCCTTGTGAACATAAACATGGTTTTCCTGCCTAAGAATTCTTGCCTAGAAAAACTTGAAGGCTTTCATGTGGCTCAAGAATTCTTATCATAATGTAAAGAATTCTTGTCCCTTAACATGCACAAGGCCTGTACTGTGACTGCAGAAAATTACTTCAAATATTTACAATGTGGCATGTTGATTATGATAAAAAGACTGCAGAATTCCTCTAAGCAGTTGCAAACAAAGGTGACAAATTTTTGTACTGCATACCTGTTCTAGAATCTGCATTGAAAACTTTTGATGTGGTATGCAGTGCTTAGCATTACACATGTCTTCAGGTTCTCCATATGCAATGTGGTAATGTAATCTCCTCAAGATGTTCTCCTGTTGGTATATAATGTAATCAATTCATTAGCTGCAGGACTTTCTGTCTTAGGGGAAGATTAAAAGACTAGCAAACAGAATCAAAGATTACTTACAAAATCAAAGCAATTGATTCTATCTGCACTGGTTAAGTTATAGTTGATACAGGACAGGCGTTCTGCACATTAACATATGGTTTTCCTGCCAAAGAATTCTCTTTAGTTTCTTAAAAATTCTTGTGTAAACAATTCACAGTCTTTCATATGGCTCAAGAATTCTTATCATAACATGTAGATTTCTTGAAACTCGTTAAGAATTCTTGCCATAGTAATGTGAGCAAGGCCTGTAATGTATACAGAAATGAACAGAGATTGAAGCTACAGTTACTAACAAAAATGAGACAAGTTATAACATTAAACTTGTAAAGGGATAACATGAACAAAAAACTTACAAAGCATTCTGCAGCATCACCCATTCTTCCAATTTGAAACTTCCGCTGATCCTATGAAATAATGAAACACCCAAATCAAAGTCTAATGAAATTTAAATTATTCAAGGCATTCAAACAAATAAAACTAACAATGATGTCTGCTCATTAATATTGCTTTTTGCCTAAGAACTAATTCTTACAGACATTTCTTTAAAGGATTTTTAAACATTCTTGTCTGAAAAAATTCTTTTAAGAATTCTTATAAGAAAAAAGAAGCATTCTTGAAATTTTTGTAAAACTATAAATAAGGGAAGAAAGGGTTTTGTCTCAAGGATTTTACCTGGAAAGCTTTCGCCAAAGCAATGCGTAACACATCAGGAGGCAAAGCTGCTTCATCACTTTCTGCAAAATTCTCAAAAATGTCCTGTGAAGATAAACACAAAACATCATTAAGTTTATTCAATTGATGCCATGGATCAGTTGAAATTTTTTCAAATTTAGATGCAGGTATTTCAGGTAAATGAACAAACTTGAAGTCATTTGCTTTAAAATTATTACAAACAAATTTGTGTACAGTACAGGCTTTGTGCACAGTAACATGACAAGATTTTGAATCAATTTTCATATAGCTCGTAATAGGTTGTTTTATCCAAGGTGAAGCATCATTTTCCATTATATGAATGTAGTTTGCTGCTTTGTTAATCTTGAATATACACAGCAGGTAAAAAATAAACACTGTTGTTCCAGGAAACCTTTCATAATATGATATCTTTAACCTTTGTTATATCTTAGAAGGAGAGGTGGTGTGTTTTTGTTTCAGACACTGTCAATAATTTTCCTATTTATCACATGAATTCAAATCTGAGTCAAACAAAGAATCAAAGACAAGAAATATGAATCTATTTGCCTACTTTCAATGCGCAAAAGATACAACAATCCTCCAGACAGGTATGTCCATCAAGTAATCTAAAACTCCTCCTGAAAACATCAAGGTGCCATAGAACCTAAAAATGGAAAATAACAAAATTAGATAAAAGAAACCACAAATACAATGGTAAATAAAGATGTTGCGATACAGTTTTGAAATATAATAAAGATATGACATCAATATTTAGATAAGTTACAAAAGAGTGATTGGTTTCCAGCCAAGAAGTTACTACTTCAATCTTGCCGCTGGCCTAAATCTGCAAATAAAATTGCTGAGGGGCATTTCACTCCTTCGAGAAAGCGTACAAGATCTTTTCAGAACAAAAGGATTTTTACGGACTTTTTATGGATTTTTCTTGAAAACAAAAGGATTTTTGCTAAAGGTGTACAAGATTTTTGGGAGTGAAATGCCCCTCAAAAACTGCTCTCACGTTAGATGTCAGGTGAAAATATCCACAAATAAAAGCAATTAAGTTTTGCATGTGTAATTTTGAATTATCCCAAATCTCACATGATATCTGAAGTGAGACAGACTCCCAGATAAAAACTTTCCAGTCTTGACAGACTCTAGCTTATTTTCAGTCTGGAAATGTTGTCAGACTTCTTAAATTTTTGGGATTCATCCTTTAGTTATCTTTTATGTTCATTCCAAACGTTGCTGCAACTATAATGGAGGCATTCTACAGACAAAGGGACCAAGGTTTTGGATGGTTATTTAAGATGGCTTGATAATGGGCTATTCTCAAAACATCATGCTTATTTCAGTTTGCATCATAGTGCTTCTATTTCACTTTATTTACTTGTTTCTCTATTTAAGAATCAGTTTTAAAACTACGGGTTGTGATGGATATGTAAGTGTGTGGTAGTAGATATGTAAGTCTTCATTTCTCATGATTTTGATGATTTGGAGTAAATTTTCATTCAAAATTGCATCACTCTTCCGAAAAGGTGCGTGAGATTTTTTTAGACAACAGGATTTTTTTCAACAAAAGGATTTTGGCTAAAGGTGTATGAAATTTTTACAGAGTGATATGTCCCTCCGAATCAATGACAGACATTACCCACTTTTGAAATAATATTTGAAAGTGGGCTATAAATAGCAATTACTTTCCAAGTTAAGAACCTTAGGTTATTTATTGCTTTTCCATTTAGTTATTGCTTTTTGATAGGTCATAATTCTTTAAATGGTCTTCTACAAAATATTTATGGTCTTATTTATACCTTTTCAACAGAGATTATTTTCTCCTTATATGGAGGTATGCAGCCTTCCTCTTTCCTGGGGAATAAACTAAAAATTGGATGCCTTTGGTGGATGTGATGTGATAAATCCAATTTTGAAAAAAAATGTTTCAGACTTGTTTTTGGATTTGAGTTTGTAACTATAATAGACCAGATGTAATGTGATAATTATAGATCTATCAAAACTTTCAAAAACGAGAGACTTCCTCCTGCAGTTGCAACTTGAAAGTTGCATGACCAATATCCCCAAAACAATCTGTGCTAAACAAAACATCACGATATTATTTCGCACTAAGTCTTTGCCAGACCAGACATTTCTGTCAACGAAAATGTCAAAACACTCCTGTTTGTGTACATTAGGGGCGGCTGAAAAGAATTCCAGAAATATTTGAATCCATTTTCTTGATTTTTATTCTTACCTGAACAGCGGAATTCATAAAGCAATTATTTTCTCCAGGATTATTGAGCAGTCCTTTGCTTGGCATGATAACCGACTGACGGAAATTGCCTCCTCCATTTCTAGCGCGGACGAGAGTCATCTCGTTGTGTTCCTTGTCTACTTGTCGATTTGACAGTCAATTTCAACTCTCAGTTAATTCGTAGCTTTGAAATCATATTATCAAAAGGTTATCCGACACAGCACATCGTTGCTCTTTACCCTCAAGCAACAGCTTCTGGTTATAAAGTTGGTTTTGCTGAAAGATAACCGTTTGATTTTGAGGCTTTCTCGATGTCGTATTCGATTTCTGTTCTCTCTTCCCAAGGCGAAATCTTACAATTCTGAGGTCTGATTTGAACAGGAAACCGCTTGTGGTAGTTCATTGGCAATCTCGTGCAAAACACAAATATTATGTTTCAATCTACTACAACCGCATTGATACTACATAACAGCAAGCATACTACGTTACACCAAGCAAGTCTTCAGCTACGGTCTTTGAATCGATGTACGAAACTGGTGCGTAGGCCGGTAAATGATTTTGTGTGTTGTGAAACACTGCCTGGCCTCCTCGTATGATGAGGAGTGAACGATGAAAGAATCTCCTTATTAGTTAGAATTTCATGAGATACCATATTACTGTGCATAAGCAAAATGATGTTGTTTTCCAAACTTGCCAATGGGAGTCGAAAATGTCAAAAGAATACGCTAATCCGGTGAAGTTAATCCGTTTTAAAAGTCATGCAAAACAAGGAACCATGCGGCTAGGCCGTCCCTCTTCAGAATAGTTTAGGCCTTCCAGTCAAGTCAGCTTTGTTTGTGATGTGATATACGAATAAGTCTTTGTAGGCAGGATGAGTTGGTTACAAGGTTTTAAAAACATCTTGTCTTTATCACTGATAGCATTACAAGTGTTGTATCATTCTCCTTCACATCCTTAGACAATCATTTCTTGCACTTGCTATTTTCATCCCCGCCATCGTCATTTAATCTCGAATCATTTCATCACGACTCGTATATTGTTTTGAACATTCAATCCTTTGATTAAAAGTCATATGTCCGAGGTGCTTCTCCTGCGCAGCGAAGCAATAACTATTTTGAACTATCGTCTATCGTCAATAAATTGAAATTATTAACATACAGTATTCATTAACAAATTATCAACATGCAACATTTAACAATTAATTACATTCATTGCAAATTTAAATTGAATCTAAAAGTGATCTGCTCAAGGATCATTTTTCCTGCACAATGGCCTTATGGCTCTCGTTGAAAACTTATTAATCCATGACATTCATTATCATTGCAAAATTAACTGTTCAATAAAGTGACGTCATTACAATTGAAAAAGACCTTTCATAGTTTTCGGTTCGTAATCAATAGTGCAAGATAAAGAAAGAATGAGATTAGAGAGAGAACATATGGGTTCACAGGGTCAATTCTTGCCAAAAGCCTTCTTTTTCAACAAAAAAGCAGTTCATGCAAATCTTGTTCCAGTCAGGCAATGATGCCATTAAAAACTTCAATGCCTGAANGCTCTCGTTGAAAACTTATTAATCCATGACATTCATTATCATTGCAAAATTAACTGTTCAATAAAGTGACGTCATTACAATTGAAAAAGACCTTTCATAGTTTTCGGTTCGTAATCAATAGTGCAAGATAAAGAAAGAATGAGATTAGAGAGAGAACATATGGGTTCACAGGGTCAATTCTTGCCAAAAGCCTTCTTTTTCAACAAAAAAGCAGTTCATGCAAATCTTGTTCCAGTCAGGCAATGATGCCATTAAAAACTTCAATGCCTGAAAATACCAGTAGGACTAGTTTGACATGGCAATGCACCAGTACTTTAGCTGAATCACAACGATAAGCAGCATGACATAACTCGTTTTGAAAAATGTTGTTTTATATGCCAAGAAACGTATTTGCAGAAAAGACGTGACGGAGAAATTATACAAACGACGATCCAAGCCGATGCAAGTTTATTGTTGGGAGCAAAAATCATCTTGGAATGCTAATGTAGAAATTCTCTACAGGTATTCAAAACAAACTGCCAAAAAATATGCAAGTGTCTATGCTTGGTATTTTGATACAACGGTCTGAAAAATCCTTTTGAAACGTGCATCATCTCGAGTAGCATCCTGGTGTTGTTGTTGTAAAACAAAACTTGTTTTTTAGTTAGCCCACTTATGACGTAAAATGCGAAAACAGAGAGTTGAGAGATTAAAAACAAAACAACAATGAACAGAAAATGATAATACTGCAAATTGCATCAACAAAAGAACGAGTGTAAACTGTAAATAAACTACGTATGAAATGACTGACAATGGTCTGTGAGTCAGGCTAGACTAATATAACAGAAGTTAAAACAGAGAATGTAACTTACTGAGGTTAGAAACCAGGCGTTTGCTACTTAAAATACTAAAGTACAAAAACTAATTGGAAAATTGGCTTTATGTTGTATTCATGAAAGAGCCAATATTCCATACCCAGAGTCCTTTGCAAGCATGTTGCACTTTCAGACTGTCTGAAAATTAAATTTGGCCAAAGCAGAAAATTTGGATCCACACTGTAGTAGTTGAACTGACAGAAAAGTTTGAATTTTTTTTCTATCGGCTAAAACTAGTGCAGTGTCGATCCGTATTTTCTGCTCAGGCCAAATCTAATGTTTAGACTAATTGCTAACAGCTAACAGCTAGCATTCTAACAGCAATTGCTATGAAATCATCACAGGAAAGTAAGCAAATAAGTGCAGCGGAAAAGCAACTATATCTTTCAAGCAGGATTTTTTTTACATCATTTCACATTACTGGTGTCATCTTTAACTTCAATAATAAAACGTGCAGAAACTTCTCTTCAATGTAGTTTCTGTCGAAAGAAAGGTATCCCTCCTTGAGTTAGAAATAGGTGGAGATGAGAAATACACTTCAACTCTAATTTCTTGCACACGCTCATTGGTGGGGAGGCTTCTTTGAGCCTAATGAGCACCAACGAACGATTATTACGCCCCGTTTACACTGTTCCGTTTTCTCTATTATCCGTTTTTGATGCATCCAAGCTGGTACAAAAGACTGAAGCAAAAACGTCTGTTTTGTCCGTTCATATTGATCCACATGATTACAAATAAGGAGCCAAAAATATCCGCTTTTGTGCATTGACATCGCTCGGGTTTGGTGACATTCGTTGCGTTGTTGAATGTTGTTTTGTGCGTTCACATTTAACGAGAGCGCTTTCAAAACCTCCGTTTTTGTGGATATCAACATTTGGGAGCGTCTTTAAAACCTCCACTTTTTGCTGCTTTTGTGAGGATCAGTGTGAATAAAAAGGATGTTGAACGAAAACGGAGCAGTGTGAACGGGACCCTAAATTTTCATTTGAAGAGCGATTGTCAGCCAGGGCCTTTTGTGGGCACGCTANACATGATTACAAATAAGGAGCCAAAAATATCCGCTTTTGTGCATTGACATCGCTCGGGTTTGGTGACATTCGTTGCGTTGTTGAATGTTGTTTTGTGCGTTCACATTTAACGAGAGCGCTTTCAAAACCTCCGTTTTTGTGGATATCAACATTTGGGAGCGTCTTTAAAACCTCCACTTTTTGCTGCTTTTGTGAGGATCAGTGTGAATAAAAAGGATGTTGAACGAAAACGGAGCAGTGTGAACGGGACCCTAAATTTTCATTTGAAGAGCGATTGTCAGCCAGGGCCTTTTGTGGGCACGCTACTATTTCAAGCTGTCTGAAAATCAAATATGGCCTGAACGGAAACTGTAGATCCACAATGCAGTAGTTAAACCAATACAGCAATTCAACCAAAGTCAAACTTTTTCTAACAGTTCAACTACTGCAGTGAGGCTCCATATTTATGCTTAGGGACAGTGCAAAATTAATATTCCATGGCCGGTGGAGAACAAAGATTCTTTCAAAAAAATCTGCTAGCCTTGTATGAAATTATTGCAAAAAACCGACTGCCCCGTCACCCTTTACAGCCCTTTACTTCAAAAATGTATCTGCCCCGTATTCATGAGCAACAGATGTTGTAAAGTACCACCGATGAATTAGCCAAAGACCATAACAAAATCAATTCTTGCCATTACAAGTCTTTGTCAACGAAAAAATCGACTTTGGAGATGAAGAGACATGACTGATGAATCGTTCTTGCAAACAAGTGACAAGGACATTTTGGGTCATTTTCATACACATCCTTCTAAGCAATTCTCAACTTTTTTCACGATTCACAATTTTGTCCTCAAAATGAGCCATTTTATATTTCAAACTCCATCTTGAGCTCATAAAAAGTTACTGCCCTGTTCATATTGCTTTGTAAAAGGTGTTGACCCAGTTCTGTACAAGCTCAAAAAAAGTAGTTGCCACGTTACGTTTTGCACCGGCCATGTTATAAAATAAACTTTGCACTGTCCCATATAGGGCAAAGTTGATATTCAGACGGTCTGAAATTTCAGTCTGCCTGCAAAGGACCCTGGGTGAAAATAGCTCCTTAAAGTTTTGCTGTTAGAACTTGCTATAGAGCTGCTTACATCGCTTGTATCATTTCATGAAAGGAATATTTACTTCAGAGGTTCTCCGAGCATGTCGACAAGCTCCTTACTATGCTGTCTATGCTACAATATCGAGGCTAATGGTATATATGTCATGGTCTTTCAGTGCAGTTCTCTTTGCCAATAAAATGAGGACTTCTTCAGTTAGAAATGACCGGCCATCTTGTATGCAACCATCACCGCCATGATAATATTGATGGCCAAGGGTCCGAGGAAACCTGGGGCACGTGCACGATTTCCAATGGCATTCAAGTAAACAAAAGTGAACCAAAAGCGAAGAATTGTGAAGATACGGAAAAACCATTTGGCCAACACGACATTCGGATCGGTCATGACGAATAGGAATCCAAGGATGAGAAATGGCAAAATGTTCTCCAAATCATTTCGATGGGCACTATGAGAATAAGAAAATGTTTAAAGTGTTTATGTGTAGTAAGGAACTGGGAGGTAAAGGCGGGGGCAAAAACGTGGCATTAGCGAACAATTTAAAGCGATTAGCGATTGCAGACAAATGAAATTCTCTCAACCAGAAATTCAAAACAAATTAAAGGGAATGTAAGCATATAAAAGTGGCTCAAGCCACTTGCGATCAAAATCTAGCCTATCAGATATCAGTATTTCCTGTTGACGTAGATCAGTTACCCAAATATGGTGCGGCACGTGGGATAGCCTACTGTCTTCGCGTAGGGCTTAAATTTTTATCAAGGGCTTATATATGCTTAGATTCCTTTAACCCTATTTTAACCGGGT
>REGL01000050.1:472731-486145 GCA_004194395.1 Aurelia aurita complex sp. Pacific
TACTTTCACTTGTTTCCTGTATCATATTACTCGTAAGGTATCTGAGTAATGTCTAAACATTGGAAAGGCTTAAAAAACCTTGTTTTGAAATGTTCACGAGGGCACAGGTAGTGAACATGAAGATTGCTATGGAACCTCTAAGAAACTCGTAAGAAACTCTGAGTACTCAAAATCTGATAATTTTAAGAAACTTCCAGTACTGGCCCAAATTCTTAGTTTCTTATAAAAAAAATACGTGCAGTGAAAAACCAAAAAACGTATCTACATACTTTCTGACTCTCTCCACATCAGGATCCGGCTTGTCTGGAATCTTGTGGCCTTTGAATTCGCCAACGTAGTCTTCCGGTGCTGCGAGGGCCTAGAAGTGTTAAATATAGGAGACCGTTAATCATTTATGCGTTACTGAATACAGCTACGGTTAACGGTCATCGGCCAAACCTTTACTGCTGCAAGTGCAATTACTTGCTCTTCGGTACCAATAAATGGCATCAAAAATAAACAAACGATCCCGAAGAATTCTTTCTGCAAAGTCTTGGCATCCTTCACTTGTTAACCCGCGGGGTATTTGAATTTCAATTGTACCGGGGTGTGCACTCCAAGAAAATTGTTTTAGACCCGACTTTAGAATTTTCCCCTCGAAATGATAGCCGGCTTTAGAAAAAATCGGCGAAAAGTATACTCAAAAACGTAAAAGTTTGTCGACAAACACTAAAATCACACTTTTGACAACCAGCTTCAGAAAAATTGCCTTCTTTCGATACCCGGCGTTACAAAAAAGAGGTGAAAACGATACCCATAAAGATGTGCATACTGTCAGCAGAATATATACTAAGTACCCCCGGGCTTGTTAATTAGTGGTCTGGTTCCTAATCTCACCTCTCGTCACTTATGTCGTTACATGTCTGAAAAAACACATCTCTTTTGGATTGAGGTTAAAGTTTTGCACCACATTGTCGTTGATTACAATACATTTTGATCAGCTAAGCCACAGAATAACTTCCAAAAAGAGACCCGGATGATAATTTAACTTTTCTGTCCTGACACCTGGTTCTTTAGGCGTATGGCCTGGCCTAAACTAAAATTGGCTTACCTTGTTTTTAAGTCGGAACCTTACAGTCCAGAAAGCCATGAACAACATTTTGAGAATCAATAAAGATGCATAGAACATGTAAGTTGCAAACAGAGGGTTGTCCAACGAAATTAATGGAGACATCTTTGCTTTTGCAAGTGTTAGAATTCTCCTCCGATTATAGACGTCCTCCCTCAACTTTTGCTTCCATGAAAAGAGAGATGTAAGACGGAAGATTTTCTTTTGTTCATGACATTGACCCTTGTTCGTTCAGACTTTGAACAGTAACAGAAAGCCAAACAACCTGCAGATCCTTCGTGGGGTAAAATCACAACGCAGCTCCATCTCGTTCGCAAAATGAAGCTGCTTGCGAGCAAGTTTCGAGCAAAGAAAATAGACTAAATCTGCAGTCGTGCACAAGACAATCTATGAAAGATTTGCATGGTAAATTTTGAATCAAATGGTCCTAATGTTGAATGTTACGTTACGTCAGTGGTGTAGAGCTAGATTAATAACTAGGGGGGCTCAGGTATAGAGGTGGTACCAGGAAATTTGTTGGAGCCACGCCTTTTACTTTGGCGTAGAATGCATCTCCCAATATTATGCTTGCCATTAGCAACAAGAAAAGCTTGATAGTTATGTGACAACTGACAGTTATCCTACAAATCAGAGCGCGAAGAAAATTTCAGAAGANATGCATAGAACATGTAAGTTGCAAACAGAGGGTTGTCCAACGAAATTAATGGAGACATCTTTGCTTTTGCAAGTGTTAGAATTCTCCTCCGATTATAGACGTCCTCCCTCAACTTTTGCTTCCATGAAAAGAGAGATGTAAGACGGAAGATTTTCTTTTGTTCATGACATTGACCCTTGTTCGTTCAGACTTTGAACAGTAACAGAAAGCCAAACAACCTGCAGATCCTTCGTGGGGTAAAATCACAACGCAGCTCCATCTCGTTCGCAAAATGAAGCTGCTTGCAAGCAGGTTTCGAGCAAAGAAAATAGACTAAATCTGCAGTCGTGCACAAGACAATCTATGAAAGATTTGCATGGTAAATTTTGAATCAAATGGTCCTAATGTTGAATGTTACGTTACGTATAATAAGGCCTATACCATATTTGCAGTTCAATATTCACGCAGTCTGATTTGCTAACACCTGGAGGAGTGTCCGATTGTGATAACCAATCAAAATTTCGTGATGATGCTCCATCGCGAGTACCCTGGGAACCGGACCCCGGGGGGCACCCATATATATTTCCATAGGGGGGACGAGCTGGTGGACAGGGTATCATTTTCAGTCCATAATTATCATTCAGGTATCGTATGGCAACATTCCTGCATTTTCTGACAGATTTCTAACAAATCTAATCTCAAGGGCTGCGCACAAAGTACCTCCCCCGGGTCCACACGATTCTCCCAGGGTACATTGCGAGGTCATTTGTATGAAATCATAATTGGGTTGGGGATTTCCCCTGAAATGACTGAACAAGGATGACTCAGCATTGAATTGCAAGGCGTCCCAAGATGTCCGCTGTTACGCATGCAACTCGGTGGAATCGGCTCCTACTACAACACGGAGCTCCTACTACAACACGGAACACGAAATGACAAGCGAAACGGAACAGAACAACGGAACCGAACAGCGGAATTCTAAAATGCGTAACGGAATTACTAAATGCGAAACGGTTACTAAAACGTGAAACGGCAGTGAATAAAAGAGTGAATAAATACTGATAAAAATGCTAATGAATGACATGAATTATGCTCTCATTTTTATGAAAAACTCCGGTTTAAGTTGATAAGTTTCGTGAGTTTTGTGCAATCCTTACTCAATCCTTGCGAGTTTCTTATATTTTCAATGCCTCAAAGAGTTTATTCTTTTCATTCAGAGAGAGTAACTGGCATCTGCAAAAATTACTAATTCACACCCAGACACAATGTAAAACATTTTTCATCAAAACTGTACAGTGTCAAAACATGAATTGAATGACCTTGACACAATTGAAGCTGCAAATAATTTAGTGATTTGTTCCGTATTTTAGTATTCCGCTGTTCCGTTCCGCCGTTTTGTTTCGTTTCGCATTCCGTGCTTTAGTAGGAGCCATGGAATCAGATGGAATGGAATGCCAGAAAATTGCATCGTCATGCAAAACTGCTAGGCCGGTGCCAATCCGGTGGTGGTGCCAAGCAGAACGAGCTTCCTGTTTTTTGTTGCCCCACAGTTTAACACTTTTTGTACAAAACGTTTCTCAATTTTTGAAACATGATCGTCAACAAAGTATAAACGAAAAGGAGCAGCCTACCTGGGAAAGGTTCAGGCCTAGGCCAAGTATCTGCTTGGTTCGTTCATACCTGCAGCTGCATGCAAAGTGCATGCAACAGCTTCAACCTAGTCCTAAGACTGCATTTAATGTCCACAAAAATATAATATTATAAAATAAATCAATTTTTAGACAAGCGCAAAATCAACTACAGGGAAAACCCAGTACAGTGATGGTGAAGGGATAGAAGAAATCTAAAAGAAACACAGTATTATGGAGATTTGATTTCCTCCTTACCTTTTTTCCAAGCCGCGTCATACCAGTCCAAAAACTCATGAAAATCATTTTTAGTATGAGAAGTGCTGCATAAAACGTGAAAGTTGCAAAGACAGGATTTTCCAAACTTAACAGCTCCATTTTCGACGAAATATTGTTGCAAAATGCTTCCACTGGTCAACTCTTCTGACTTGCCTTGATCTTGCTCGTCTGTGTGCAGTGTCAAAGGCCAAGTCATGGATTTTATTTATAGTTGATGTCACGTGACCAAATTGTATACTCCTTGTTTCAGCAAAGAAACGTGTTCGTTGCCTCTGATGCTTGTTCTCGTCGTCATCGTTTCGTAATCAGATGACATTTATCTCGGATTTCTTTCCTATGAATGTATTCTTTGGAAAGGAACGTAATGCTTGAGATTTATAGAAATCTATTCATTGGGGAGTTGGAGAATTGAAGCTTGCATGCAGTACACGCATTTTTTGTAGTAACTTAGAATACGGTATGATACAAGAAACAAGTGAAAATAAAGTAAAATTATGCTAAAGGATTCAAAAAAGGTAAATTTAGAAATTGGAGAAAATGATTAGGCTTGAGGGGAATACATCTAAAAAAAGTTCAAGAGAAAGCAATAAGTTTTAAATTGCAAAAACAATTGGATAAAATTTACTTTCTTCCAAAATAAACCCATCTTATTACAATAAAGACATTTCAAATGTCATAAAAAACTATTTCCAATTTCTCTGACAAGCACTACAACATCGACAACATAGCTACCCTGTGTACCAGACTCTCTGAAATAAAATTGAGTCTCCATTTTATTTTGGAGAGTTCAGAGTCTGTTACCCAGGGTACAACATTGCTGGCCTTATTCAATTTTTCTTTGACTTTCCTTTCCCTTTTTTCTTCCCCTTGCTATCATGTGTTCCACTTGCAACCTGCTTTGTGAAAATTCCAACATTTACAATAAGTTCTCTTGCACAGTTATTAATATGTTTAAATCTATCAGGTCCCAAGAGGATTCCACCATACCATCTACTAACAACAACAACAATATTTCTAGCATCTAAAATTCTCAATAAATGCATTAGTCTACCCCCCGCTTCATTCTCTCCATCATCATCATTATCTTGTAGAAATGTCCCTTCCCTCGACCCTTCAATTCGGTAGGCCATGATATTATGTGATGCCCGGGCAACTTTTCGGTTCTCCTTTAACTTCCCAATAACTTGCTTGACTTGTCCTTCTGAGAGGACCTGTGCCACATGTGCCTGGAAAATGCTCTTGCGATCAATGATTGGCTCACCTGAAACAATTTCAGGAATTTCTAGGATTGCTTCTTTCTTTGCACCCCTTTTACGGTTGGTTGTTTCCACCTCTAATGCAATCACATCTTTTTCAACTTCCACAGTGAATGATCTCTCCTGCATCAAATCTTCATACAGCTCATCATCTAAAAGTATAAAGATGTCATACAGTTTTTACAGATACAGAGCAGCTTTTAACAAATTCATCCCAAAATGAGGAACATTTGAACAATTACCAAAGAAAGAGCCTGACAGTAGGTCTGGTGGGGGGAGGGGTGGGGACATTTGTAGATTAAAAAAAACTTTCTCAACAGTTTTTGTAGAGCAAATTTATAAACATTCTAGCAATTTTTGAGATGCTAAATTAAATCATGACTTCACAACCATGGTCATAATTTTACATCTCTGCTATCTATCAGTTTTGAGGATATGATCTAAATATTGATTAATTTCAATTATACATCATTTGTTTTTAGTTTTTATTTTGAACATCCCTACCATTGTGAATTTGCTTTGCAAGCTTCTGGTCCCCTTCTATTTGCTTTGCAGCAGTTTTTACTTCACAGAGAATCTCTCTGCATCTTTCCACCCACAAATACACAACAGAGTCCCCTTTGTGTTCTCCCCAAATCTCCTCCAGTTCTTTATCCAATCTGTCCAAATCCACATCCCTGAGGCACTCACTGAAAACTTCATAAATCGGAGGCTCATTTTCAGGGTAACTTTGGGGCATAACAACATGCAGGGTTAATGACCACCAATCATTTTCTTCACAACAAACTCTGATTTCAAAAGAATTATCATTTTCATCTTGGATATCGAAATCATCTCCATAGATACTTGATAAAGCTTCAATTTCGTCTTTTTGGACTCCACAGCAACCTTCCTGCTCGTCCGCCATTACTGAATGTGATGTGTCAATGTTTGTGTTGGCTGTTGTTGGTTGGGGTTTTGATTCATTACAAAAGTCTCTCAATCCACTGCCGAACACCACAAATCAAGTTATGACAACAACAACGACGAATAAGCATCAGAGACTAGTGTAGTAAATCAAAAAGAATCAATTTCAATCCAGACGCCACGTGACAGCGCTACGCCCCCTTGCGCCAAACACGTGATCAAAAAGAATGCTGAAATTGCATTGTTCCTTGCAACGATTTCTCAACGTTGTTCCTTCCTTTTGCAAGAGCACCTCTCGTCAACAACGTCTTGTCCAGACAACATCCATTCCCAGAAAAGCTTTCTCTTCGTCCACTTCTCAAAATATGGCTGCCATACACAAGAAGAGCTACAATGACGCAGAGAATCCAGTGATGGCCTACATTTTAGAGAATTCCCTTCGAGAGCCAGAATTCCTGCTGAAACTCAGAGAAGAAACAATGAAACTTCCAAATTGTCGTATGATTGTTGACCCTGTTGAAGCTCAGTTTCTTCGATTGCTAGTTGGTGCTGCTGGGGCAAAAAGGTATGATAATCTAATTAGCCTTAAAGCTTGAAAAGACAAGGCCCACTTCTTCACTCTTACCTTGTTTTGTTTGTTGCAAGGGCACGATTGTTATGGAACCTTCAAAAAACTTTTAAGAAACTCCTAGAATTCAAAATCTAAGATTTTACCTGATTTAGGTCAAATTTGCTGCATTTCTTGACTACACGAAGAAAAATGCTGACATAAGCAATAAGTGATTTCAGGTTAATTCTTATATTTCTGCAAATAACTCCCTTTGTTTTAATTTTGTCTTTGTTTTAATAAATTGATCTTGAATTTGCATCCTAGGTGTATTGAAATTGGCACATTCACTGGATACAATGCTTGCAGCATCGCATACGCACTACCAGAGGATGGTGAGGTGATTGCTTGTGATGTGGAGGAGAAATACGTCAACACAGGAAAACCATTTTGGGATGCTGAATGCCTCAAGAAGATCAAAGTAAAGATCGCTCCTGCAACAGAAACGCTTGACAATCTGATTAAAGAGGGCCAAACTGGTCAATTTGATTTTGCATTTATTGATGCTGATAAACCAAATTATGATGCGTATTATGAAAAGTCATTGGTGCTTCTAAAACAAGGGGGGATCATTGCTGTGGATAACTGCCTTTGGAGTGGAAAAGTCACTCAGGATGAAGCAGGATTCGATGAATCTACCAAAGCATTAAATAATTTGAACAAGAAGATTAAGCAAGATGAAAGGGTTGATGTGTCATTGTTACAAGTTGGTGATGGCACTTTTCTTTGCCGAAAAAAGTAAACAGAACATCTTAGTTAAACTGCATTACAGTACAATTTTTGGTGAATAAGCTGTGATGAGCAGCATAGGCGTACAAATACTTTTAATCACAAATATATGGTTCAAACTGTTAGACTTACTGAATGTTGTGAATGATAGTTTTCAATGAAACTGAAGTAAAAATGGCATACTTTTAAATTCATATAATTGACAATTTTAACTCCTGTAACACGATTTTTGGGTGTTATTATTGTTACAAAGTAGGATATCTTTAACTTCTTCTTGAAATGGAACAATGGAAAACAGTAGCATCTCTTTGTTAAATTCTTCAATAGTCTCAAACCTGCAATATTTTGTTGAGTTGGAGCAGTGGGTGTCCAAAAAGTACTCCTGTTTAAAACTTAACCAAAATTGAATTATCAAATCTATCATAAATTTTAGAACCATTATTTTAGGATTTTTCTCTATCCTTTGGATACAATAATAGTTTTGTGCTTCTTTCTGAAATTTATGACCAAGCTAGAAGCTTAAAGGCGTTGTGTCCATATAAACATCAGTTGCATGCTCACTTGTGAAACTGCTGACAAAATGCTGACATGCATGCAGCTTTTGGATGATTTGATTGGTTTGGACTGAGTCTGTTTTAAACTGATCACATGAAAAAACATTGGACTTTTGACTGCGAGGGAAGTCATCCAATACTCGACCTCGTATTCGCACAAAAGCTGATCACATGAGTCATGTGAATATATTGAAAAATATCGCATGTTGGCCAAATATCCCCCTCGAAGCATGCTACTTAAAGACACATTATTTTAAGATACAAAAAGAACGCAGTCTGGTGATCATCAGTGCATTTTGCAGCATGCTTCAAAACCAGATAGCTCTCAAAACAGCTATGGTTGCAAATCTCAACCTATCAAAAAAGATAATATCTACGCAGAAACAAAACTTGGCCTTTCATCTTTCAGCCTTCAAACAAAATTTAGAGATTAATGTTACAGTGAATTTTGGTGAGTTTCAAAACATGTATACATATACAGATTTTGGACATCTGACATAATCCCACATAATAATGGATCATTTTCACAAAGTTTCAGGAAAAACAACAGAAATGGAGAACGAAAGATTAACTTTGATATGACAAATATCAAAATTGTATATTTGGCTTACATTTAATATAAATCATATTTACAATTAATGATGCGTTTTAAGTTAACAAAATATAGCAAGAATTTTTTACTGATTCCTAGATCAACCCTGACTGTGCACAAAAAGTTTCATTCGATGTGTTATCTAATCTTTGACACAAAATGCTCCGATTGGAAGTCTGCCTGGAGACCAGGATATCCTCCGATGTAACTTGTCAAAAAGCCTCAAATATTTTATCAAATGGGCAATAAGAACATTCCCCAAACGAGCCATGAGGAACAATATATTAAAGGTATCAGTTTAGTAAAACTGGAAAGGGTGGTGTATCCAAAAGATTCCGATAACTGACCTCCAAAGTTGACACTGTTAAGTATTCCAGAAATCTCCATATGTTTAGTCTCTGATATCTACTTATCTTCTATACCAGAGTCTGAATCGAAATACATCTTCACATATTAGTATCCGGAAGGTTCTTAGAACGTTTGACCGGCCCAAGAACTTTTATCACTCCAATGCACATTCGAAAAGTCGTCAAATTTGGGTAAAATGTATACAAATATCGCTTGATCTACAGTCCTCTGTAGAATAACTAAAACGTCTATTTTCTGCCCAATGAATAAAGTTCTCTTACCACATACCTGGAAATTAAGTTAATTTCACTTCTAATTAAATTGAGTCTTACTATTTATAATCAGCGAAGCAGTTTGTCTCTCTGAACTGAAGGGTCAACAGGCACCATCGGTTGTTGCGTGCCTGGATCTGTGAGAACTGTAACCTATGAAAAAGAGAATTCTATTTAGATTCAAATTCTTTGGTTGTTTCTGGTTTTTTGGGTCTTCTATTTCATGATATCGTTTTCTATCGTTTCTGACGAATTAACGAATGACGAATTGACGACGAAACAGGAACATTTAAAACTCTAATATTTCAGATAACTCTGGACATTCATTTTGCAGAAACAAGGTCACAAGGAAAACGTATTAAGACAGTGTTTGCTTATGCAAGTATTTCATGGACTATGTATGCATTGCCCTGCAGCCCAAGTAAAATATATTTACCAAGTGCCCTTGTACCAAAACTACTAATCCTTTAACATATCATATGTAGTTAGGTAAAGTAGGTGTGATGTAGTGTGAGTATCGTGTATCTCCGTCATGGGCTGAGCCTTTTTTGAGATTGATATTGTATATTGTAGATTGTAGACTAGAGGCATACCTTATTGAACACTCCTCTTCCAAAATAATCAGCAACGACTGAGAATCCATCAGCTGATCTTTCCAGCTAAAAATATTAAGAACGTTTTTTATGAGAAGATGAAGTTGATTGTAAAAGAGAACTGAAAGCAGCAATAGACTTCTTAGCTATTCTACAAAAAAGCCTGGATCGAGCGTTATTTCTATACATTTTCATGCGCAAGATTCATTGAGTGGCGTAAAGGTTCTATCACTATTGTGCACATTTGAAAAGTCTATAAAATGTAGCAAAATACCGTTCGATTCGGATTCTTTTTCAGAATAGCTAAAAGGTCTATTCGAGTTTACGTATATAGACTTCCATGGCAAGATATTACAATCATTCAATCAATCAATCAACTACGATCAATTGATCAACTAATCAATCACTCGATCAATCAATCAACCACTCAATCAATCAATCAATCAATCAATCAATCAAATTCAAGTGAAATAACAAGCTATCAGTACGAATCTTGTAAAAGTCAAATATATGCAAATATGATGCATAGTCGAGGCAAGAATATGAGATAAAGAAACCGGATAGATAAGTTTGACTTTAAAAACAAAAACAAACCTGGTGATGAAACTGTTCATGTAAATCTTTATTGTGTTCTTGTGCCTTGATGATGTCCAAAACTTTTCTATGATCGAAATAAACAAACGTTATCAATTACAGGCATCAATAAAATCCTTGATACATAATTTAAACTTGTGAATTTCTCAAAGGACTCAAAGGACTTCCTGAAAATGCGAATTTAGACATCGATTTACAGGGTAGGTATGATGTTTCTTCAATCTGGTGGATTCTGTGAGTAGTGAATACTACAATAGAACGTGGAAGGATCCGTCAGGATGTGTTAGTGCAAACTTGCAAATAAACCAGAGCCATGCTATTCATGAGCAAGCATGCAGTAATTCTTTACGAAACTACTGACAATCATTTTAGAATGAAGATTTCTTTCCAGCGACTGGTGAAGATTTACTTGACTAGAACAACATTGTTTGACAAGTTTGACAACAGTACAGCGATGCTGCTGAAGCCCCTGTACTTCGGCTAAAATATCTATCAAAAATTGCTTAAATGCAACGTAAAAGTCTTGCAAGGTTTATTTATCTATTTTCGTAACGAGTTTATTACAACTCTTAGTTCTGAAAACAATCATCATTGATTTAAATATGAAGCTCAATAGATGATAACATTTGTACATGTTGAGCAAAAGAACACCTACCTGTTTTCGGACACACAGCAAGGACATTCATTTTCATTTTCTGAATAGCTTTCGAAGCATCTGTAACCAAGAAAGAAATTAATTAATTTTACGCAATGCTTGCCTTGTATTTCTTGCTAAGCATGAGAACGCTAGCATACTTATCATACGTAAAGAGGCATCGATTTGTTTACTTATAGATGCAAATAAATGGTCGAAAAAATCTGGGGATCGATGGTTAGTGGTTTGGTCCTCAGCAGGATCTCATTTTGGAAATAGATCCACCCCACACGTTTCATCATTATTTCACTATCTCAGCTTATGCCGAATGATTTACAAAAACAAAACGAAGATTACGTTTAAAAAGGACATTTAATTAATGAAAAGATAATTAAAGACACATACCCTTGATGAAAGGAATCTCCACAAAGGAAATGAACAGCAGGTAACTCTAACATTCGAGAACAAATCATACATTTTGAGCTCTGGAATATCTTTGCACTAAACATGGAAATTAAAAGCAGGCTTAGACCTTAACCATATACGATGAGATTTGAGCAAACATTACAATTTTCCATAGGCTAGCAAGGAAAAGTTGATGAGCAGTCAAATGTTTTGAGCTTTGAAAATGGAAAATTGAAGATACAGCAAGCTGTAGCCAAATATATTACTACATCGGACGTTCAGTGGTTCATATTGAAGCCTCACGAGACAGCTATTGTACCTTGGTTAGTTGTAAAGCCAATGGTAGATTGTGTCAGGGATCACAATCTTAAAGAATTCTGAAAGAGAGGACTACCATGCAAACTACCATGCAAACATATTTAAAAAGATTCAGTTCATTTCATACCACGTTTTTAACTCTTCTATTTGATTGCGCATCTTTTCTGTGTCATCTTGATATTGTCGAATCATTCTTTCGTCCTTCAAAAAAGCAAATAACATGTCTTAAATTCATTCAAACGTTGAAGTATGAAAAACAATTTCCTCAACAAGCTGATCTTAAGAACTCCAATAAAACGCTCTCAAGAATATTGCTTGACAAGTTCCTTCTCAAGAATTTACAATTTCCACGAGATGAAACGATGAATGTAAAACGTTGCTACCTTTGCAATCTGCTCATTTTCATGCTGGAGTCTTCTGACGATGTAATCCTGAGGGGAAAAAATANACTCAATCAATCAATCAATCAATCAATCAAATTCAAGTGAAATAACAAGCTATCAGTACGAATCTTGTAAAAGTCAAATATATGCAAATATGATGCATAGTCGAGGCAAGAATATGAGATAAAGAAACCGGATAGATAAGTTTGACTTTAAAAACAAAAACAAACCTGGTGATGAAACTGTTCATGTAAATCTTTATTGTGTTCTTGTGCCTTGATGATGTCCAAAACTTTTCTATGATCGAAATAAACAAACGTTATCAATTACAGGCATCAATAAAATCCTTGATACATAATTTAAGACTTGTGAATCACTCAAAGGACTTCCTGAAAATGCGAATTTAGACATCGATTTACAGGGTAGGTATGATGTTTCTTCAATCTGGTGGATTCTGTGAGTAGTGAATACTACAATAGAACGTGGAAGGATCCGTCAGGGTGTGTTAGTGCAAACTTGCAAATAAACCAGAGCAATACTAGTTATGAACAAGCATGCAGTAGTTCTTTACAAAACCACTGACAAGCATTTCAGAATGAAGATTTCTTTCCAGCGACTGGTGAAGATTTACTTGACTAGAACAACATTGTTTGACAAGTTTGACAACAGCACAGCGATGCTGCTGAGGTCCCTGTACTTCGGCTAAGAAATCTATCAAGAATTGCTAGAATGCAACGTAAATGTCTTACAAGGTTTATTTATCTATTTTCGTAACGAGTTTATCATAAATCTTAGTTCTGAAAACAATCATCATTGATGAAGCTCAATAGATGATAACATTTGTACATGTTCAGCAAAAGGAAACCTACCTGTTTTCTGACACACAGCAAGGACATTCATTTTCATTTTCTGAATAGCTTTCGAAGCATCTGTAACCAAGAAAGAAATTAATCAATTTTAGGCATTGCTTGCTTTGTATTCCTTCATAAGCAGGAGAAGGCTAGTACTTATCATACGTAAAAATGCATCTATCTATTTACTTATAGATGGAAATCAATAGTCGCAAAAAAGTTTGGGGATCCGAAGGTTGGTGGGTTTGGTCCTCAGCAGGATCTCACTTTTGAAATAGATCCACCCCACACATTATTTCACATTATTTCACATTATTTCACATTATTTCACTATCTCAGGTTATGCCGAATGATTTACAAACACAAAACGAAGATTACGTTGAAAACCCCGTTTACACTATGCCGGTACGAAACGAATACGACATAAAACTGTGCCGTATTGGTTTTTCTGTTGAAACGGAATCACTGTTTACACTATACCGGCACAAAATGAATACCATAGGTTTTGACCAAGCGCAGAGCGAGGATTAGTCAAGACGCATGCTCTCAGTTGCCAGATTATCGCCTCGATGTGAATCCGACATGAAATGATGCCGTATTCGCCGTTTACACTATGCCGGTAGAGCGAAGAAGCCAGTTAGCATGCCGTATTCATTTGGTGCCGTATTCAAGTAAAAACTATGCCGGCATAGTGTAAACGGGAGGCCAATACGGCACAGTTTC
>REGL01000050.1:487131-501886 GCA_004194395.1 Aurelia aurita complex sp. Pacific
GAAAATTGAAGATACAGCAAGCTGTAGCCAAATATATTACTACATCGGACGTTCAGTGGTTCATATTGAAGCCTCACGAGACAGCTATTGTACCTTGGTTAGTTGTAAAGCCAATGGTAGATTGTGTCAGGGATCACAATCTTAAAGAATTCTGAAAGAGAGGACTACCATGCAAACTACCATGCAAACATATTTAAAAAGATTCAGTTCATTTCATACCACGTTTTCAATTCTTCTATTTGATTACGCATCTTTTCTGTGTCATCTTGATATTGTCGAATCATTCTTTCGTCCTTCAAAAAAGCAAATAACATAACTTACATTCATTCAAACGTTGAAGTATGACAAACAGTTTCATCCACAAACTGATCTTAAAAACTCCAATAAAACGCTCTCAAGAATATCGCTTGACAAGTTCCTTCTCAAGAATTCACAATTTCCACGAGATGAAACGATGAATGTAAAACGTTGCTACCTTTGCAATCTGCTCATTTTCATGCTGGAGTCTTCTGACGATATAATCCTGAGGGGAAAAAATAATGAAAAGAGCTTGAAAGTGTGAAATCTTCTGGTTTGATAGAAATTAGTATTGTGTATAATATTACAATACAAATGATACCTGGCTCTGATGCAAAGAATTTCATTTAATGCTGATCTTGAAAAAAAATTATTTTGATGAGACTTTTCTTCATAAAAAGTTCATGGGGCTGAACATTTTTTAACACAAGAAAAACTGAGGTTTTGCATTTCTTTTCTTTTTATAAAAAAGGTATCTAGGCCAAGACAGCATGTAACCTGAAACCTTAACCTCCAACATTTCAAAGCCACGAAAGGTCCTGATCGTATGTATGGGCCATTGACACTACATTACATATCATTTAAAGGTGACCTGAAGAGAAAATTTTTATTAATGCAAATGGACGGCACATTCGAATGCTGAAGAATCCTGTTTAAATTTCTTTGATATCTCATTTCGTTTTCAAGTTATCCACTGATATTAAGTTGCAGCTGATTACGTCATTTTGTTTGCAAATTACTAGAATAACATATGAAAATATAACTGTATCTGATCTTTGAAAGGTTACAGTTGTAAGAAATATTTCAACTGAGCTGAATAGATGTTATATAAATTGCCTCATGACTTAATATGATGTTTATAAAGGCATGCTGATTGTGCAAAGTTTATTCACTAAATCTCTCTTTGGAAACNATTTTTATTAATGCAAATGGACGGCACATTCGAATGCTGAAGAATCCTGTTTAAATTTCTTTGATATCTCATTTCGTTTTCAAGTTATCCACTGATATTAAGTTGCAGCTGATTACGTCATTTTGTTTGCAAATTACTAGAATAACATATGAAAATATAACTGTATCTGATCTTTGAAAGGTTACAGTTGTAAGAAATATTTCAACTGAGCTGAATAGATGTTATATAAATTGCCTCATGACTTAATATGATGTTTATAAAGGCATGCTGATTGTGCAAAGTTTATTCACTAAATCTCTCTTTGGAAACATGGCCAGCCTTGTATACTTTCTTTGCATTTTGCAAACAAAATGACGTCATTAGCCAATCGTACACAATAGTGGATAACTCTAAAATTGAACAAAGTATCAAAACACTTTAAAGGACGTTCTTTATCATTTAACTGCGCTATTCATTTGCATCAATAAAAATTTTCGCTTCACACCACCTTTAAATAAAACACTTCATGAGACTGATAAACATCCGAACATAAATACCCTTGCAAATTCCTTTAGTCGTAGGCCCTAAAGAGAAAGTAAGTGATTACCTTGACAACTGCTAAAGTTGCTGTTGAGTTATGTGCAAGTGTCTGAACTACCAGTAAGGGGGATAGCAAATTGTATTTATCGATATCTATATTCAATCATCAAGGATAGCACAAACATTATGACTAATTCCTAAAACAACAAAACCAATTTTGCAAGCAAGATCCAAGAATTCTTAAATCACGAAGGAAAGAATGTTCTCAGCGAGGTAGAAATTGTCATCATGTGAAAGTAAGGTGGTGAGAATTTCTAGTGTCAGCTATATTAAAAGGATACGTTCAAGAACTTCCATGATGTGCCTTCGACAATCTTCTTCTTTCCTTGCAAAATATGACAAAGCTTGGCTCCAAAGACTTGTATCCTGTCGGCTTAACGAGAAAAGAATAGAGATACTTACCACAGAGAACAATAATACAAAACAATTGGAACATGAAAGTTTATATGTCTTGAAGTTGTTTGATAAGCCTTTATCGAAAGAAATTTAAATGACTTGCCGGAAACATGACTTCAATTCGATGGAAATAATGGCCACAATAATAGCATGCAATAAGCAAAGATATTGCAAAAAGGCTAAATATTTCAATTGCAGAACTTTTGCTAGCGATTCGAATCAACATAAAAACATAGGTAAGTCTTATAAAAATATTGTTAAGATTCCAAATATTACCCATATTTTTTGCAGTCTTCGATGATAGCGTCGTGGTCATTATGTTCCATATGATATCTCAAGATTTGTTGAAATCTGAAAAAAATTCAACAAATTGAATCATCAAATGTGTATGATTACCATTGAAACCAAGAAAAACACAAGCAGAGAAAATTTGCATTAATCTGACGATTTTCCAGCAATAAGCAGTAATTTGCCATGAAATTCAGAATGCTTCAGAGATATAAAAAGTAAATAGACCTTTTAGCTATTCTACAAAAGAACCTGGATCGAGCGTTATTTTCATACATTTTGATACGCGACGTTCGATCGAGTGGCTTCAGAGCTTCTATCACTATTGTACACATTCGAAAATTCTACAAAATGTAGCAAAATGTTGTTCGATTCTGATTCCTTTCAGAATAGCTAAAAGGTCTATTAAGTGATGACATTCATCCACTTACAACTTTGCTTTTTCGTAGAGAAACAGAATGCCTCGTTTGAAATTATGCATCTGAGCCAAGACCAATGCATGGTCCAAGTCGTATTTTGACTGTAAGAAAACGAAACAGAAATCGGTAAGAAAGAAAGCTAACGAAACTAATTTGAAAAGAATTTATGGAAGTGACTGGAAAGAAGGTGCTCTTTGAATTCTGAAACATGCCACCACGTTGCACTTCCTATTAAGGCATGAAACAAAAATTCATTCCTTTAAAAGATGATATATTTGCGAGGAGCTCTACCTCCACCTCACTGAAATAGAGACTTAAAAATATTTGGAATAGTATTTGAGCACAAACAAAATGGTTACAAACCTCCGTGTTTGTGAAAAGGTTTAAGCATTTGTTTTCTTGTTCAGCTTCAACCTACAACGAAACTCAAAAGTTTGTATAACGAAATTTAACGCAACGAAGATTGCATCATAACTTTAAAATATACACAACTTATGGGTTGTTTGTATCTGAATAAAAAAATGTCGTCTACTAAACTCAACAACGAAGAAAAGACTGGGGACTCAAGATGTCTACGTCTGCTAAAATGATATCACGAGCTCCTGGCTTTAAAAATTGTTGCAAAAATAATAACAAATTTAAATCAAACTGTATCTATGATAACAGCTATACCAACTGCAAGACAATTCAAATACTCACGACGTAATCTTTGGTTTCAGCAGCTCTGCTAGCATAATGTAAGTAAAGTTCAATTAGAGTGTTGTAGACAACATTGGAGCAATCGTTTCGTATCTATAAAAAAATGGTTCTATGTTATTCATGGAGCTTTGTCTTCAGTAATTAATTTTTTGAGTGGGCAGGAAGTATTTCTAGCTACTTAAAAAAGCTAATTCAAGCCTGCCATGCATCCCGCATCAAGGCATGGGACCCCAGGTTTAACGTCTCTACCGAATCTTACAATCCATATTCCTTGTAATGAGTATCTACAAGGCGAAAAGAGCATCTGTCTTAATATCGAAAATATATGAAACATATAGAACCATAAAATAGATATTCAATAAAAATATCTAAATTCGTTCTTAGGAAGTTATTGATTTGTTGGTTTGTATTTCCTTATTGTAATTTGTTGTGTTGACACAGTATGTTGTAGTTATTTTGATGACAATTGTATTTAGTGAAATATTAAAGTGAAATTAGCTGAACTGAATCAACACTGAAAATCCTGCTGATAAATAAAACCACACATAAGCCCTGTTTAAAAACGTGATATGAATTCATTTACTTACCTTAACCATATGCTCAAGAAATTCGACCAATTTCTGTTTCTGATGAACGAAAATATGAATGAATTCATCTGGACGTGCACGAAGAACTGGCTCAACACTAGCTGGACCTACAATAAAAAACCAATGAAAATTTATTTACTGAACATTGAAAAGTAGCATCAAATATCTGCACAAAAATCGTAAATTACATTCGGATCTAATTCGTGTCCTTCCCCGCTGTGGCTGGTACATAGAAATGTATCTATTTTGTAGTTTATAAATTTTTTTAGATCAATAAATTAAAAAAACCTAATTCAGAAGATGAAAACATACTTATCATGAGCGAAGCTGTCTTGTGTGCCATTCCCATTATACCAAAACTTGCTGGACCTTCAATGAAGAACAAGAGAAAGAAAGATGACCCAAGGGTGTGTAAATCAACGGGAACTCCACTTGCGCGCCTCCATTTTTATGAGTAAATTTCTAATCTAGTGACACTGTTACCATACATACATACATACATACATACATACATACATACATACATACATACATACATACATACATACATACATACATACATACATACATACATACATACATACATACATACATACATACATACATACATACATACATACATGCAGTTGGAGGGGGGCTGAAAACATTTTCTGCAATATTGGAGGGGGCACCAAAATTCTAGCACCTCATTTTATTTTACAAAATGTGGACTTGAACAAAACGAGTAAAGTCTGACTCTGACCACTGAGATATGAAGGATTGAACACATTTTCCAAGAAGGTTCTCAGAAGCAATGAACGTCCAAAGATATCCCAATCTGAAAACATTATCAATGATATAACATCGAAGAAACAATGATCAAACATAGAAAAATGTGAAACATCCTACCACTTGTAGTATCAATATTACCATTATCCTGAACGTGCCCTGGAAGAGACAACATAAAACATTAAACTCAGTCTGAAAACGATTTGAGGAATAGACCTTATTCACAATTAATATCAATTCGAGGCGAATGATGCAAATCCCAGCACAGCAAGAAATATACACAATACCTATTTTGATGCAAGAACACATACAAAACTATTTCATGCGTTACTCAGAGCAATGCACGCTTTGGGGGTTTAGCTCCAAACCATATTGAGGCCAATGAGGCATTTCAAAAGTACTGACGTCATTGTGAATAGGGTGCATAAAAGTTAGCATCGTTGTAAACATCTGCAATTTTGCAACAAAATTCTAACCCATATGAAATTCTTCCCTACATTTCCCGTTCGTTTCCTGCTTATATTTACTCAAAAACACAAAAATTGCCTTTGGGTCTAACATTCATTTACAGTTAAGAAAAATTATCCGAGAATCTGTGGCTGCTAACCTTTAAACCGCAAAACTGTCTTAAAATTTGGTTCTTTCTTTCCACATAAATTCCAAAAGGTACTTACGTTCAACTGGTTTATCTATGACTGGTTTATAATCAGAACACAGTTTCTTTAGCATTTCTGTCGTTTCATCTGGCTCCTCATTAACCAGTGTTTTACCGTATGCCTTCATGTTTGCCTCAGCCTATGAAGGAAAAATAAACAGTAATTCGTAGTCATTAATGAAAACAGAAATAGTTTTCCAAATTATCTTTCAATTATATCGTTTGAAAGCCTTTAGTTGCAAAACTGGTACTTGTTCCAACCTTGAAATCACTTAGCATGATTTTTCTTAAACTCTAAGAAGCTTTTTTCAGTAATTTATTTCAAGTGGGCTGAAAGGATTCTAGGTATTTAAAGCAAATTTAGGCCCACTGTGCATGCCGCATCCAGGCATGGGATCCCTAGTTTAACGTCTTTTCCGAAGAACGGGGGCGACGTGAGTTGTGAGGTCAGGCCTCCGAGAGGTCACCCATCTGGAATTTGACCTCACTCGACCGAGCTTAACTTCAGTCACCTGACGGAAACTGTTTTAGCTACTCGGCCACTCACCCCTTCAAATTCAAGCTTCAAATTTCCAATCCAAAGGTAACTCACAAATGTACAAGATTCTTCTCAATATGTGAATAATTCATATCAAATTTCCATAGATTCAAAGGAAGTGAAATTTGAAGTTAAGATTCTGGGAAGTTCATACCTCGACAAAAGGCAATCTTGAAATGTATTTCAACGCTTTTTTATAATCTTTCACATCTTCTAATTGAATCTTTAAATACCTAGGATAAAGAAGATCATACAGTTAGTGCTATACTCTCCCCTTGCCTCATTTCCCCTCCCGTTTGTTCTCTCCCCTTTCCTCCTTTCCCCTCCCGTTTGTTCTCTCCCCTTTCCTCCCTTCCCCTCCCGTTTGTTCTCTCCCCTTTCCTCCTAATCAAGGGCGAGACTTTGAGCAAGTCCATAGATATAGCAGTCAGTCTGCATTGAATAATTAGTAGAATTTAGAGTTACTTAATCTTCATGAATTTGAACGTTGTAAAACTGAAAGTAATATAAAATACCATTCATGTTGTTGGAATTTCTCCGCGAGATCAAGTGCATGTTTGAAGTAGCCAGCTTGTCTGCAAACCTTGAAGAGAAATTTGGATAAATAAATAGAGAATCAATCTGGTTCATACCATAAAAGAACAACATGCTAGGCAAAGATTTTAAGAACAAAATCCAGGAGGAAGAAAGAAAAGAGAAATCGTACCTTGATTGCTGTTTCAACTTCAAAATTGAGTTCTTTATCCGTCTGAAAAAATAAATGAAATGAGTGTGAAGTTTTATATTTTCAATTCATGTGACCAAAAGATACTTATTTAATCTCTCTACCTGATGTTGTAACTAGAAGAACATTGAAAGAATAAACATTCCCTCGAGCTTACCCTGGGTACCAGAGCCAAAAACAATTAAAAAAGATTCAAAGAGCCAAAATTTGGCTCTGACACACAGGGTACCTCAAGCTCAGCAAAATAAAACAAAATTACCTGGATAAACATATTGAGCTTGTCAACAGCTTTCAGCTTTGTATAACAATTGAGAAGCAACGTTGTGTGGTCTGTGTTGGCGAGTCCTTTCTCATGCAAAGCCTGAAGAAACAAGGCAAATGCGAGTTAGTGAGGTCTTGAATAAGTAAAGTTTGAATTTCCAAGAAAAACTAACTGGAAAACCAACCATCATAGCAAAATTCAGTGCTTTGTGACAGCTCTAAAAAAATGGCAAAAATTGAACTATTTTACCAGAACTGCGCAATCTTCTTCGTGAGCAAGTACTAAGATCCAACAGCTCGCTTCTCATTTATAAATTTACTGATTTCAGAGTTAAAGTACATTAAACATGTATGCAAGGTTCCTAATCAGTAAAGATTTTGATACCAAACAGAAAATTCTGCAAATAAGACTTTGTATTCTTTATCATATAAAAATGTAAACCTGCAGATAGTCTGTGAGATTGTGGATTCTTTGGGCATCCAGAAACTGCAAGACAAAATATACAGTGATCTGGGCATCACTTAAAAACGTACAATGCAATCAAAATTTAGAAAATCTAAGAATAAAACAGAATGAACAATAAACGATACAAAATTGAGCACGGAGATGAAGACAAAAGTGAGCCAGGAGTGTACCTTTCTTATGACATATGACGCCTCTAAGTGTCCAATAGTTCGAATGTATTGCTGAATTGCACCGTCATGATCGCCTTTGCTAAAATAGAAATAAAACAAGAATTATTATTGAAAATTTTATTGGTATCATTTAACTCTGAAGTAAACTTTATAATTGATGAATAAACACCGAAACTTTGATCAGTCGCAGATTAACAGATTAACATGAGTGCAAGTCTTACCTATATAAATGATCACCATATTGTCTGAAGATCTCAAACAGGCCATCTGAGTAGTGCTGACTTTTTGCAAGACTGGAAGAAATATTAAGTGTTATTAATTTGCAACCACAATAATATCAGAACGAGATCGAAAATAAAGACGCAAAATCATCAATGATCGGAGAGATAACAAGATTAGCTTGTCGAGGATATGAAATCTTTGAAAATGTACGTGAATTGTAGGAAATAAATCTGCTCGTTGGTAAAATGGTTTATAAATATCTGTAGATCAATTCCAGAAATATTACATACTTGATGGCCATATCATACATATTCTTCTTGAAGAGCGTTTCTAGCTTTGTCTGCGTGTCCTTCTCTTCCAGTTGAAAAATCTGTTAAGCACAAACGAAACATTGATAGTGTGCGAGCAGCTAACAGCAAATGTTTTCAAGACAGGGATCGATGAATTGATTGATTGATAAATGAATTGATTTATAGCCTGGTAATCTAAACGACTGGTACCCTACCCTTAGCTATTTCTTGACAAGCAACTAGAAATCTCAGAGAACAGATGACTTGGTTCTTGTTTCGTTTCAGCAGCTTTATTTTTGGGAAATCTGCACATCAGAAAAAAATGCTAGCTGACAACAAATTGTGAGAGTTCAGCTTACCTTTCCCTCTCTCGTAATGACATGCAGTGATCCCCATTCGCCTAATACATCTATTATTTCTTGAAACGGCGCAGTGAAAGCTAAAACAAATTATAATCTTAAAGTGAATTAAATTAAATTCTTGCAAACTTTACTTCAAACAAAAAAATCTAACATTGACGACAAAGATGCAACATGATGTAACAGTGTAAGGTGGCATCTTTCATAAACTCATAGAAGATAGCATATTGCATTTTTTATACTGAATATCTAGCAATTAAATTCACAGACAAACTTGAAAATTCTTCAACAAAAATTACAGAGAATTGGTGAAATAACCTATCGTAATATGAGACAAAGCAGTACGTACCAATGAACTTATTTTGAATATCGTAAACTGTCAATGTATTCATTGCCATGCCAGCCCTGGTAATTTTGAAGAAAGAAAATGTCTTAGGAATTATATCAAAACATTATCAACTTTGATACACTTTTGTAATTCTTTCAACTTTCAACTATCTGTAATAATTTCCAAATAATTAAACTTACCTTGGTAATTGTTTTGTTTCTTTTCGTACAACAACCAAATAACCACGGAACCAATAAACCATCTTTTTGTCACCTGTGAATGTTAAAAATACAATTTTGAACTTAATTAACAAAGGGAACTCACTTGAAAAAATACCTTGCTAAAGAAGTTCAAGGGCGGGCATGTCACACTGGGAACATGGTCCTACGGAAAACCGGTAGTTCACGAAAAAATTTGCACCACCTTCGTCCCAAAAACTGGTCATTTCTATGGCAAATTTCCGTTATGTATACCTTCTGGCAATCAATTCTATATCTCTTGTCCACCCCACTTTTCAGCACTGGCACCACCCCTGATCAATATAAAGCTGGTTAACTGCGTCAGTCTGAATGGGGTATTAGAAAAGCATTCGGAACACAATAAAAACAGTTTTTCATTCACGATTCATCATCAATATGCAACCTCTATCGTAGTTTATATGTCTGTGTTCTTACCTTCAAACGCCAAGCAGGGACCTCTTCCCTCTGGCTGGTAAAAATACAATGCCTTTGGAAAGAAACAGAGAAACATCATAAATCTTCGAAAATTCTAAACAAACCAAATACAGCAAGGTCAATAACCACCCCCGATAATAACAGTACCCAGAAANTCTCTTGTCCACCCCACTTTTCAGCACTGGCACCACCCCTGATCAATATAAAGCTGGTTAACTGCGTCAGTTTGAATGGGGTATTAGAAAAGCATTCGGAACACAATAAAAACATCATCAATATGCAACCTCTATCGTAGTTTATATGTCTGTGTTCTTACCTTCAAACGCCAAGCAGGGACCTCTTCCCTCTGGCTGGTAAAAATACAATGCCTTTGGAAATAAAAACAGAGAAACATCATAAATCTTCGAAAATTCTAAACAAACCAAATACAGCAAGGTCAATAACCACCCCCGATAATAACAGTACCCAGAAAGTTAATTGAAAATCTTTCTAAACAGTACATGTTAACAACTATGCTCAAACATCGGTGTAGATGTAATACTGCGATTCCATTTCATTCATTCAAATTTTTTCACACCTGACAGTAAACAGAACTACAGTCTCCAATCATATATCTTCACAGACATACAGCTTGAGTTACAGTTGAAAGCGGTTGCAGAAAAACATAGCTCGAGTTTCTGAACAGCTTGAAGATGTGATATTCCACAACAAACCTTTTAGCTATTCCGAAAAGAATCAGAATCGAACGAGATTTTGCTACATTCTTGTAGAATTCTCGAATGTGTACAATAGTGATAGAAGCTCTAACGCCACTCAATCGAGCCTTGCGTATAAAATTGTATAAAAATAACGCTCGATCCAGGCTCTTTTCTAGAGTAACTAAAAGGTCTATTTGCGAAATATGATGATAGAACATTCTGAACAAGAAGTCTTACATCAGATCTTGCGATAACAAATTGATTTTCTTGAGACACATCACTGATAGCAGAGCATTTAAAATCACAGCCAAATTCATCGAGTAGCTCCTATTTAAGAGAAAAGAAAAAATTGAGAGTGATCCAAAGAAGATCTTTTCTTGGAATGTGTACGATACAGATAATTTTCTTGTGTTTTGATTTCATATATATCCCTTCTTTAAGGATACTGTACCCCTTCAGGACGATAAAACTTTTCATTCGATCAATTTTTGAATTTTTAGATCATTGGATAGCACACACATCTACCTACAATTTCTGATAATTTCAAAGAATTTTCCTTCATTTTTCAGCGAATCATAAGCAATTTAAAACAAGGTCTTTTTTGGAGGAAAATTTGACAACTAAAGGTTAAATAAAACTGAATTGAATTAGTTAAATGCTGCAGAATTATACGTCAAAACATTGTATCGTAAGTTTAACATACCTTTCTGTCTTTTGCAGAAACATTGTACGATGTGACTGTTTCGTTTGTCGTAACAAATAAGGTAATATTGCTGCCAATTTGTTTGTATGCTAGGCCTAGGAAACAGGAGAAAAATACTCAAAACCGGAATTATTAGGCACGTTTTTAGAACGCAATTTAGAACTGACGTTTTAACGTAAACGATACAAACGTTTTAGAAGGCAATGAACTCTATCAAAGAGCTACACACAATCCTCATAAATGAAAAGAGTCTAAAGCATTATGGCTCACTTTCATATTGTCTATAAAAATCGAAAATTATAACCTTACCAGTGATAGGATATTTGTCTTGGTGTACTAATCTTTGCCTACTTTGTCTGCAAATAAAAAAACATGAATGAAGGGGAAACTTGATTTTGATTTTATTCATTGTCCTTCAGCAAAGGCTGATTTTCANGAATTATTAGGCACGTTTTTAGAACGCAATTTAGAACTGACGTTTTAACGTAAACGATACAAACGTTTTAGAAGGCAATGAACTCTATCAAAGAGCTACACACAATCCTCATAAATGAAAAGAGTCTAAAGCATTATGGCTCACTTTCATATTGTCTATAAAAATCGAAAATTATAACCTTACCAGTGATAGGATATTTGTCTTGGTGTACTAATCTTTGCCTACTTTGTCTGCAAATAAAAAAACATGAATGAAGGGGAAACTTGATTTTGATTTTATTCATTGCCCTTCAGCAAAGGCTGATTTTCAAGGGGCCCTCCGGTAAAAAGTTTTAATCATGATATACAATAAATTAAACCTACATTGCAAAAAACCATAAAGCTAAAACCTATTTACAATAAATATACGATATTTCACCTTGGGCATTTATTTTAAGCTTAGGCTAGATAGAGACGGATCAAAAAGAGTAGCTAAACAGTTTACCTTTCTCTGGTGACATCTCCACGTACAATGATTACTGTTCCATCTTCAAACCCAATTGCCATCTGACTCAAATTTTCATGAACACTGATAACTGTCACCTTATGGAAAACGAAAATCAATTGCCAAATAAAACCTTTAATATGACAAACTATAGAATGACACAAACCTTAACATTTCTGGGGTCAGTGATCAAATGACAATAATCAATTTTAGGCCATTAAAAAGCATGATGAGGATGAACGCATATGTAAAACAAAGTGTATCTAAAATGCAGCATGTAGTTTGAGGTATAACTAAGTAGAGATTTTCTTGAACTCTTTGAAAATAACCGCAACTTACTGAAACAAGCTTGCTGCCAGTCATTGCTCTGTATGTTCTGCAGCGTAATGGTGTTCCAGTCTTGTCCATCTAAAAGAAAGGTGAAGTTATGTCCTTTAGGGCCCTGTTTATATGGGGGAAAACACCTCACCTGCCAGACTCAGGGCTGACAGGCGAGATTTCTCCTTCCTATAGAATCCCATTGTTTTTCTTCACCTTTATATGACAAACACGATACCACCGGTATGGTGAGATATCGCCTCACCAGAGGTGCAATCTCACCTGGGCGAAGTGAAATTTTTTCTATATAAACGAGACACTACAGGTATGGTGAGGTTTGTTGGCTGTCTTCCTTGATTTATATTGGTTAATTCGTTCTGATTTCATGGATGAGAGATTTTACTCCACCTCGCCTCTCAACCCCAGGGCTGACAGGCGAGGTAATAATCTCATATAAACAGTGGCTGAAATTTACCTTGCCTGTCAGCCCCTGGTCTGGCAGGTGAGGTGTTTTCCCTCATATAAACAGGCCCCTAGTGCCAAGTGCTGGAATCATAGAGGTAGAGACGACCTAATCAAGTCTGTGACCCCTTCCTTGTTATGATGCTCAAGTGGTGAGGCTTTTGCTGGTATTGAACATTGTCTGACCAACTATTCTGGCTGCGACATAGTTTTGGATATGAAGGTGAAATCCTTTGTAAAAATGTGGCAGGACTGATTACTGGTATGTGAGATAAATTACATGTAATTAAGTTCTTACCTTGTCGAAGTTCCAAACTTTAATCACATTGTTGGCACCTTTTTCATCTTCCTGTAGAAAATATGAAAATATTTTTGAGCAAATTTCCAATATTGAAGGTATCTTAAAGACTGGTATCCATGTTCTTAAAAGTTATAAACATGCTGTTTGCCATTGCTGAGAGGCTGGACAGTTGTAAAAACTTGATGGAGGTTCTTCAGATCTTTTTGCAAGTGTTTGGAAAAATTCACTGTTCAGAAATCTCATATTTTTGCACTCAAGGCTTGATTTGGGTTGGGGAATCAATCTAGATTCTCAGTCTTGGCTAGATGATTATCGCCTCGATGTGAATCCGACATGAAATGATGCTGTATTCACCATTTACACTATGCCGGTAGAGCGACGGAAGCCAGTTAGCATGCCGTATTCATTTTGTGCCGTATTCAAGTGAAAACTATGCTGGCATAGTGTAAACGGGAGGCCAATACGGCACAGTTTCATGCCGTATTATTTCGTACCGGCATAGTGAGCATAGGGCTCAAATCTTTTAAATCTTTAAAAAGGTCGGTGTAAAATTATATGACATTTTTCTTTGAATTGAATGGCTTGAAAGGAACTTATGTTACTTTGCTGTAAATCTTCCGTGGAAATTTTTTGATATCTTGATTTTTTTCAAAATGGCAGCAATTTAACTATTTTTGAAAAAATTCACGGAAAATTTTGAAAAAATTGAAATCATCGTAAATCCTAAACTAAGAGAGGAATAATTATATAACCTACAAGAAAACCATAGTTTATGAAGGCCTACAACATGGTGGCAAGCAGAAATCTGTAGCTTTTCTAGTTTAGGATTTAGAAATTTGATGACGTCATAGCCTCAAATTTAATAAATGCTGCCATCTTGAAACTAAGGAAGATTTCAATAAATTGCCACGGTAGATTTACAGCAAAAAACTCTAAGTTCCTTCCAAGCTATTTATTTCAAAGAAAACTGCAATAGAATTTTACACCGACCTTTTTAAAGATTTGAGCCCTATGTTGGCATAGTGTAAATGGGGTCTAAGCATTTATCAAATTTTAATTCGGCCGTGGAAATCTCTTGAAACATTATTTACTCACCCCAACAGACACCAGAATGTTGTGTTGTTTCATTTGAAACAATAAACTGATGCTGAATTCATAAGCTTTGAATGAAGAGAATTTTTGCTCTCTGTCAAGAATATGCACATTTCCGTCATTGTCTGTAAAGGGAAAAGTAGCAGATAAAAGAGAAGTTTAAAATTCATCAGAAACTCATCATCTATCATCCAAAATCAAACTTTTTAATTCTGTGAGAACTGAAAAGCTGAAATTAAGCATGAAATGTTTCTTGCGTATCCAAATTCAATTCCAACTCACATCAATTTCCTATCTTTAAAACATTCACATCAGCCATGCAAAATAATTAACCACTTTCATACATGAATAAATTGTACAATTAAACAAACCTCCAATGAGAATGCTTCCTCTTCCACTGGCAGTAACTGTAATTTCAAGTCCCTGAAATCAACATTTGAAAGTTTTTCAAACATTTCATTATCCTGGCTAAAGACAGAATAAGAGTCTCTGCATCAGGTACAAAGAGTCCCCAGATCTCATATCTAAACACATATGAAACTGACATTTTGATTTTACTGAAAACCATAATGATGAATTATCAAATCCGGGGGGGGGGGTACATGACTTGTGGATGGACAGGGATCTGC
>REGL01000050.1:503448-537909 GCA_004194395.1 Aurelia aurita complex sp. Pacific
CAATACCGCAATTTTAGGCCCAAAAAATAAGAAACTACTTAAGAAACTTTTACTACTAAAACACCGAAATCTTCATGCGAAATTAAGAAACTTTTAGTACTATGTGCTGATCCAAGTTTCTTATAAAAAAAAAACGTGTATTCATTCTTGTTGGCTATCTCAGGCACGCAGTATAATCCCAAAACACATAACTACGCAAGAGTGTGCTCAATCATCACAACAAATATTAAAACATCAACAAAAACGAAATTAAAATGGAGCTGTTCAAAAAACTTCTTACCAGTGGGAACGCCATCTTTGAAAAGAGGGAAAGTAAAAACAAATTTCGCTGTTGTTGTTGTCTAAGATTGCGGAGAATGTCGCTGCGTTGGCGGTTAGCTTTCTTGGACACAACCGAGCAAGCAGAAGAGGAGGCCTAAAGATTTTAGAGGAAAGTTTTATGTCGCTTATCGTCACATAACAAGTGCAATTTGCACTCAAATAATAATATCAAGGCATTAATCAATCATCTACAATATGCACACAATAAAAAGAGTTTCGACTACTGCCTCGCACTTCACAAGAGTCGCTTCGCCAGTGACCAGAGTTGGCTGCAGAAACGGGCCTAACACCCAAAATGGAGGAGGAGGGAGGACCGTGCAAAATATTCGACTGCTTAGCACTAAGCCTGGAAGATTGGCCACTCTAAGTTGCAGGTAAAGATGAACTAGTAAATGGTCATTAAAATCAATGGCCTTAAAGTTGTGAATCAAACCTCAAAATCAAGTATGGAAAGTTTGGAAAATAAATATGAAATATGCCCACAACAACAACACAACAAACAAGATAAAAATCTTTTTGAAAATAATGCACCAACAAATATGTAATAAGTAATATGACACATAAGATGCTTTTCAATAAGGTTTTAAGCATAACTTTCTGAAATTCTTATTATCATTGATGTTGCATATGCACCAATTTTTTAAACTTACAATCATGCAAGAGATTTGACTGTTCTTTTGATTTAATTGAAAAATGCATGCTTTTCAGCCTGGTATATGAATGACACATTTTCCTTAGCACCAATTGAAAATTGTTTTAAATTTTTGGACTTTTGGCAATAAGTTTGATTTGTCTTCCAGAGATGTGACTTCAGGAAAAAGCTGGAAATTATACCCTACACAAACGCTGCAACCTGTTAGATTTTACAGTGATGAAGGTTTGTATGAATTACAAAAGGAATTGATTTCCCCTAATTTATTAAGTAACAAGGTTGATGCTATTCTGTAAGGCTTTTAAAAAATATTTGAAAATACAGCATTTTGTTAAGTTTCTTTCATCGAACTTCCATGGTGCAATTAGAATTAAAACTACACAATAAACAAAAGAGGATATCACAGAAAGAAATTTTGAGGTAAAAGGATACAAGCAAAACTAAACAGACAAAATGACCAGGAAAGACCAATAAAGGACAGAGTCCCTACCTTTCTGAAAATATCCTTCACATTCTCATGGCCTCACATAATCCTTTTTTTGTCTAGGACTACCAAGCCACGAGAAGGTCATCTTACCAAACTTGTCACCAACAATGGAAAGTGGAACAATTGTCAGCTGGGAAAAAGAAGAAGGACAGAAGTTGAATGAAGGAGATGTGCTAGCAATGATTGAGACGGACAAAGCAACAATGGAAATGGAGACACCAGAAGAAGGTTACCTTGCAAAGATATTAGTGCCAGGTGGTACTAAAGATGTACCAGTCAAAGATGTAAGTGATTGTAAAATGAGTGAGTAAGTTTTAAGTAAATTGTATCAATTATTGTGCAGTTTTTGAAGATATATTCTGGAACAATTCTTCATTAGAGCCGAAACTTTAGGGTTGTAAGATGTTGGAACATGCAAACCATATTCTTCAAATATAATCATTTTTTTCTTTGGTTCAGTTTATTTTCAAATTATTGGTTTTCAGATTATTTGCATCATAGTTGAAGAAGAAGGTGATATAGCTGCATTCAAGGATTACACAATTTCAGATGGTGGAGCTGCAGCAGCACCCCCTAAACAAGAAGCACCTGCTGCTCCAGAACCCCCAAAAGCTGTGGTTTGTTTACTTTATTATTCGTTTCTCATATTTGTTTATTTCAAGATTAAAGAATACTAGATATATGAATTTAAAGTTGCTTTCTTGGACATGAGCACTTGGTGCTAATTGAGATTTGTAACATATTTTTCATTCATTGGGATAGTGAAATAAATTCATACTTCAATGGGAGAAATTTAGAATGAATATTTTCCATCAGAAGAGTTAAACTGTTGGAAGAGCCAATATCACCAAAGGTCCATTGCAGGCACGCTGAAATTTCAGAATGGCTGAAAATCAAATTTGGTTTAAGTAGAAACCATGGATTGCCGCTGCAGTCGTTGAAGTGATAAACAAGTTTTACTTTGGTTTCAGCGTTATGTTTTATCAGTTCAACTACTGCACTGGGGATCTACAGGGTGTCCCAAAAATATTGTGCCCTGTTTGCCTGAAGATTGCGACAAAATGGCAAAAGATTCTCACCAAACTTCTGCATGATGGTGCTCTTCAGATAGATGTTCCAATAACGTTTGCTGCCATCTCCATAAAACTCCATTTAAAATGATGGAGCTATGAATAAAGAAAGATGAAGGATCTATAGTTTTGGTTTAGGCCAAGCTTGATTTTCAGACAGTCTGAAGTTGTAGTGTGCCTGCAAAGGATAGGTCTTTAAATGAATTTTTTGCCTCCTCAGGAACAACCACCAAAGGCAGCTGCTCCTACACCTGCAGCTGCCCCAGCCCCAAAAGCTGCTGCTCCAAAATCAGATGGAAGAGTTTCCGCAAGTCCATTGGCAAAGAAAATGGCTGCAGAAAAAGGAGTAGATATAAATGTATGTACTGCATGAGGCCTATGATTTTATTTATGAGCTATTGGCTTGCATCTTTTTTAAGTTGTGAAAAATCTAAGTTGTCTTCAAGATACTGGGTGAGCTAGAAAAAAGTTCCCATTTTTGAAAATTCATAGCACCAAGGGTACTTGACAGATTGGAATGAACTGAACCCTACTTGATAGCTGAGACATAAATATAGTTTTTTAATTTTCTTTGTAAAAAATTGATGGTTATGTAAATGCCTGAAAAGGCCAAAAGTACTTGATCAAATCATAAAGAAACTCATTGTACAGAGCAATAAAGGGATCTATTGTCTGCACATTTATTGCCATGGGATTGAAAATCGGTATTTGTTTAAAAATTTATTTCTTATAGCTCCTGAAGGAGATTAAATGCCCCTGCATACTGTTCTCTGTGAGGAGATTCGTTGTGATTTTTCCTCAAAACCAGTTGAGTATGCACGCAGGATAACCCGGTTATGAAGAAAGATTCGCCCGTGAAACAAAATTAAAATCACGAAACAAACAAGTGCTTTCTAACTTTAGGTTATCTTTGAAACTGCCTTCATATAGTGTTATGGTTACCTACTGCATAGAGTTTTTTACATGCAGGCAATCAAAGGCAGTGGTCCTGGTGGAAGAATCACAGTGTCAGATGTGGAGAATGCGGCTGCTGCAAAAGCTCCTCCTGCACCACAAGTTGCAGTCAGCTCCGCAGCGCCAGCAGCACCTCCTCCAAGAGTGGTTGTTACAGAAGGTAGGTTTAAAGCACATATGTCACATTAGCAATTGGTTTTAAAATACAACAAGCAAGTTTGGAGTGGAATTCCTTTGTTTCGTGACTTTCTATTTCTGTTTCATGAATTTTTATTGCAATGAAAAGGCAGCCTCGATCCTGTGCTTTGTAATAAACAATAAAGAGGATTATATTGCATGAACCAATCATCTTCATGACATATGCCCTTTAACATTCTACCGTTTGATGCAAAAACATATAATTTGGGAACGAGTAAGGTCGTTTGTTAAGGAGTCATTAGCTTGCTACCATAAAACCACACAATTTCAGAGCGATTCAGAACGGTGTACAGTGTGTCGGGTAACGGTAGATTTCGTGCCATGGATCGCAAAGAACCAACCAAAAAGAATAATCCATTGAGAAAGTACAAGTTTGTTTCCGTTTTCAGTTTTCGAACGAATTTAAGGGATTCCAGGAATACTGCGATATATTTAGATTTCAGACAAGGTACTATTTTGAATTTTAGTTGCTGTCCAGCGATATCATCTGATTTAGAAAAACGTTGTCCTTCCTTAGCACTACTTCTGATTAGAAAACCATACGAATTGTTCATTTTTCTTCGTTTTAGGCCAATACGCAGACACGGATCTTACAAGCATGCGAAAAGTAAGTAGCTTTACCATCGTACTATATTTCTAAACAAAACACATCCTTGCACAGCAAAGATTTTCAGATATTCGCTGATGAGATGCAGTAAAACGCCTCGATCTTTCCTTATTGTGGCTAATTTTGTTTGTTTGTTTTGTTGCAGACGATAGCAAAGAGATTACTGGAAGCAAAACAAACAATTCCACATTATTACTTATCTGTCGANTGTCGGGTCCGGGTAACGGTAGATTTCGTGCCATAGATCGCAAAGAACCAACCAAAAAGAATAATCCTAGTACAAGTTTGTTTCCGTTTTCAGTTTTCGAACGAATTTAAGGGATTCCAGGAATACTGCGATATATTTAGATTTCAGACAAGGTACTATTTGAATTTTAGTTGCTGTCCAGTGATATCATCTGATTTAGAAAAACGTTGTCCTTCCTTAGCACTACTTCTGATTAGAAAACCATACGAATTGTTCATTTTTCTTCGTTTTAGGCCAATACGCAGACACGGATCTTACAAGCATGCGAAAAGTAAGTAGCTTTACCATCGTACTATATTTCTAAACAAAACACATCCTTGCACAGTAAAGATGTTCAGATATTCGCAGATGAGATGCAGTAAAACGCCTCGATCTTTCCTTATTGTGGCTAATTTTGTTTGTTTGTTGTTGCAGACGATAGCAAAGAGATTACTGGAAGCAAAACAAACAATTCCACATTATTACTTATCTGTCGATGTGAATATGGACAATGTCATGGAGTGAGTCAAAATTGTTGCGTGTCTACTTATTCTAATGTGCTAGTTTCATAGGATATAGGACTTTAGGCCTAGTTTAAATATCGTCTTTGCCGTGTCGGATTGAAAGTAAAATGGTTAAAATGACCATCTTTTCCAAATGCGGCTGATCACACAAGATATCGGAGACCATGGCCTAGAATTGATTAACTAAACGCGGTGGAAATACGAGGTTTAAATCAAGTAGTGTTTATGCTGTTTAACACGACAGAGCGGGTGAACTCCAGCCGTTTTAAGAATTTTAAACGGTTGATGATTTAAACATCGTCTTCATGTCAAATTTAATTGACACTTGGAAACTTTTAGCAGTATCTATTAGATTCGACAGGGCAAAAATACAATGTTTAAACTAGGTCACTCATGCACAAGTTGTTTGAAAATACAGGAAAGTTGAGGTAGAGTTTCTTTGTGCAAAGTACATCAGCCGTTAATTGAATTGCACCCTGGATTCTAGACGAGCATATAAAGGATCAAAACGAATGTCTTTCTTTCTGGGTTGGTTTAGCACAAAGTGCTTCCATGTTCCACCAAATCATTTCTGAAAAAGCATCATCAAGCAACATTGGATATTTTTTCAAAAGATATGCTCATATTCAAAACTCTTCACTTTGTATATTTCGTTCATAGGCTGCAGGTCATTTTTGTAGCTTTGGACTTTTGACGTGAAAGTAACCCGTAACGTAACGTTAACGTAAAATACAATCGACAAACTCTCAATTAAGTATTTTCCGTATTTTACAGATTACGAAAAGACCTAAACAGTGCAGGAAAAGATGAATACAAATTATCGGTAAACGATTTCATCATCAAAGCATCGTCATTAGCATTGAAGAAAGTACCGGAATGCAATTCGTCATGGATGGGTGAATTTATTCGAAGGTTAGATATACTCCTGTCATCTTTTTCACGTTCTAAGTTCCTGGAGAATGAATTTTGTGAGAATAGATGAATTTTGTGAGAATAGATGAATAGATCGACTCATCAGAAGAAGTTGATATCTTATATTGTATTACTCCTTGCAATTGCAAGCTTTTAACTTGTGCTCACTTTTTGATCTGTGAAACGTGGAGTTCCTTCTCCTCCCAGCAATATTTCAAACCAAAGAGTCTTTAAAAATTGTTATATTGAAGGTCACATNCTTATATTGTATTACTCCTTGCAATTGCAAGCTTTTAACTTGTGCTCACTTTTTGATCTGTGAAACGTGGAGTTCCTTCTCCTCCCAGCAATATTTCAAACCAAAGAGTCTTTAAAAATTGTTATATTGAAGGTCACATTTATTTTGTTGATTTAGTCTCTTCTCCGGGTATTAACAAATCTACCTGAGGCACGCTCGACGAGTTCTGCTATCTACAATGAATATTTTGAAAACCAGGTCAATAACTGAAAATACAACATCTTCGTGTTTTGCACCACCAAAACGTTCTCTTCAAACAAATTATTTTTCATTTACATTTATAGGTATTACAATGTTGATGTAAGCGTTGCAGTTAGCACAGACAGCGGACTTATTACACCAATCATCTTTAATGCGGATAAAAAGGTATATTTTGTCTCTTTCCCCTGTTAAACAAGTGTTTCTGTTGTTGATGCCATAGCTATATCAAAATGTAAAGTTCAATGTTTTCAAGTGTAATTATTTTAGTTTAATGCCTTCCTACTTTGTTTTCATCAACAAATTGTTTACTTTCAGGGTCTCGTGGACATAAATGTGGACGTGAAAACACTCGCTAAGAAAGCACGAAATAAGACGCTGCATCCAAGTGAATTTGTGGTATGTATGCTTGAAATTTACATAAATGTTTTACCGTTCTGGCTACCTAGGGTCTGTTGCATCCAGCATGCCTTGCTCATGCAGTCTCTTAGTTGACCTTTGTTATCGCCATTTTCATGGGCAGACGGCACGTGCAAGGTATGCCGGTTGAAACCGGCCCCATAACCCTTCTTTCTTTGCCTTCTTTGAAATCTTTGTCGACAATCATGAAAGTGACCGTTATCTTTCAAGCCAGCAAGACATTAACTTAAAATGCTTATAGCTACCAAAAGATGCTCGTCAATCAAACGCTCTGGTATTAGGAAGTGGTATTGAAACCAAGCCAGGTAGAGTTATGGAAAGAGAACATTTTATCGCCGATACCTTAAGTAAACTTTGATCGGTATCCATCATCAAGTAATTTTCTGTCAGTTGTTGGACATTTTTTTCAATCTTCATATGATAATTGCCCCAAGAAAACCTCATAATTGTCTTGTAGTTTTGGCCTGATGTCTACTTGTGAAACATGCCAATTTAGATCCACTGCCGTTTTTTATTTAAATCAATTTAATTTCTTTTTTAGGGTGGAACATTTACGATTTCAAATTTAGGCATGTTTGGTATAAAGAATTTCTCGGCTGTTATTAATCCACCTCAGGTAATTTTAGCAACGTTTCATTTCTTTATCATTTTATCTCTGAAAAAAAAAAGTCTTTAATTCGTTTCTAAAGTACATTGCATCATTTTTATTAACAAATACAAATCACCAGAACATCAAAAAGAGTGTGCCAAAAGGTAGTCACTTTGTTGAGGTTGACAGATTTGTTATTTGCGATGATTTAACTGCTCCTCATTGGCTAAGTTATTTTGTATGTTTGGTAAAGTACCTTATTTTACTTTGGTTTACCTTATTTCATCTTTGTTTACCTTGCATGAAAAGCTAAGTAAGTTTGAAACACCTTAACATTGCTTTTTGAATACAATTGTAAGATGAGCTGCAGCAGTTACAGACTATTTTTCTGAATAAGTTTGAAGGCAGAAACACCGCAATACGACAAAAATAACAGCAAATAGCTGAATTTATTTAATGCCAATATTTCGTCCTGCCAGGCAGGACTTCGGATCCGACAATCGATGCTAGTATCGTGGCCTTTACTTTTTCAAATTATTTTATTTTTCTGAAAGCTGATATTCTTAATTTCAGAGTTGCATTCTTGCCGTTGGTGGCACTCAGAAGGCTGTTGTTCCTGATGAGGGCTCTGAGAAAGGGTTAGTCATATATTCTGGTAGAGCTTGATTAAAGGGGCGGGCTGTACAAGTTAACTTCCAAAATGCCACGATTTTCTCTCCATAATGCAGGCAAATAGCAACAGATGCATTGCAAACGATGATATTTTCTATAAGTTGACCAGACTGATTACATGTTCGTAGTTATCGCTATTGACAGACTGATGGACGCTATAACTATTGAAACGACAACACTGTGGCACTTCAATGAGGTGTGCGTAAATCGAGGGTACTTGTGTGTTTTTTTTTTCTTTCAAGATTAAAAACTACAATATTTATACTTATACATTACACTGTACCATTCATGGTGAAGAAAGACATAAAGTCACCGGGTCTTCACTATGGATGGTACTTACAATTCAAATTAATTTTCAATACAGAAAACAAAGAACAAAAACGACAAAATTAAAGATACGTTACACAAAACAGACAACAAAACAACAAAGCTAAGGCAGATTACTGGTTAAAAGGAAGATTTTGAACTTTTAAAACTCATAGGAAAACGAGAAACTTGTACTTGTGTAGTGAGGCTATAGGTTGACGCGTCCGTAGAATTAACCATCGCAATCAGATTTTTCGTGCCACTAACGATTATGGAAATGCAGCTGGATTCCGTGCCACACATTTAAGATAAGTTTGGCCTAAACACACGAGCGTCCACCGCAGGCTGAAGAAATTCTATTACACGCGCCCTCTGTTTACCAACAACATCTTATACAGCTCCTCTCTGTTCATTAGAGTGAAAATTCCCCAGTTCAGACATTTTGAACCCAAGAAGGTCCAAGTTATGCCGCTCTTCAGAGCAAAAGATAAGAGAAAAAAGTGTTTATTTGCATTTTTCATATATCTTATATGAGGATTTTTCTATTTCAGATACAAGACAGTGAACATGATGAGCGTAACTTTGAGTTGTGATCACCGAGTTGTTGATGGAGCGGTAGGGGCACAATGGTTACAACATTTTAAAAATTATCTCGAAAAACCGACAACAATGTTATTGTAAATTGAAATATTTTTGTTGCACTTGGCAGCCAAATTGAGCAGAATGTTACAGGTTAAAGTCCACCAGGAGTCTTTTTTGGATTTTAAGGGGATTTAGGCCTTGTGTGATGATTTTGATAACAGGTCCAAACAATCTTGTCTCTGAGCCTTGTTTCCCCTTCTACAGATGCTGTAACTGTGTCCGATCAAAATGTGAGCTCTAAACAGTTGAAAACTATTGACAATTCCCAATCAAATGACACTCTTCAACTTTATCTTCTCTAAAATAATGTGTCATCTTGTTTCATCTGCCTATTTTGCTGTCAATGAACTGTATGTGTTGTGAAGCAGTAGTGATTTGTATATCTTTTTAACTTGCTTGAAATTAATTGAAGAGTCTTCTTAGTTTCATTGGTAATTATTCTATTAAATTTTGGATTAATCGCAAACTTTACACTGTCTCTTCTATGCTTAGTATATATGTTCCCTTCTGCTCGTAAATTGTTTTCTTTCTTAAAAAAAGACAATAGCAAGTTTTACACACATTTTAGTTGGGTTCAGAGTTAACAAAATCTCCAAATGTGCCTCAGAAAATCTTTAAGACCCTTTGAGATACCAAATGATATTGATCAATGTTTCCCGTTTTCCCCACATCAAGTTTTCGAGCACCTTTGGACAAATGCTTCAGCCTTGGTGACAGTTCTTCTTATGACTATGGTTCTACTATGGTTCTACCCGCGGGTAATGAAAGCTTTGTGTTTCCTATCGCAATATAGCTGAACAATTTAAGAGTTATTTCCATGTTACCCCTGGCAATTGGTCCAAGGAGGATCAGCCTATCACACTTTGGAGGCTTTGGAACGGTTGGGAATATTTTATCAGATTTGTCAAGAAAAGTAAGTGTCAGAGAAAAGTCGCGGATTGTTGGGGATACGAACAGGCTAAGTTGTGAGCTTCAAGGAATCCCCCAAAAAGGGCTCCAGATCGCATGCGTAGTAACCATTACTTCACTTATGTAATATGCAAATTAGCTTGACCATTGAGAACAAGGGAAGAAACAAAGGAGCTATGCGCATGACAACATGAGCCCCAACGTCGATTCGCCCTCAACAAAGCTGAAACACAATGTATCAAGACAATAGGGTCATCAATTCATCTCCCCAACAACGGAGCTAAGAACTGATGATAAATAGACTCTGGAAACGATAATTATAATAAATGAACTGGCGCTAAAGCCTGCAACTTCATTTCTAGCAAAATATGGATAAAAGAATAAAACGACTACTATTTACACCCTTGTCATTTGACTTTGTGAGTAAGCCCCCCTCTGGAGTCTCCGAAATTGAATAAACCCCAGGGGGCTCAGAGGTTTGCCTTTGCGAAAATCACAGTGCCCCAGGAAAATCATGTTCGTGACAATGACAATTTTGATTCGTGATACCTCTGCGAGGGCATTGTTGTTGTCGATGTCTGCTATTCTAGTGTCTGGTATTCTTTGGTTGCATTTCTCAAAGAAGATGGAAGTGCCTGGCATCATGCAACTTCCATCGAGGCGGAGAAAAGGGCAATCGATTTACAAGAAGACTGACTGATTGCGCATTATATTGCAAAAAATGAAACAACAGACTGCCGTTATCAAGTAGAAATCAATTACACTCGAGGAACTATTGGACACATGCCAGCAGAACAATAATAATGGATCTTATCCGATTTAGGCCCATACTCGTGACTTTCCTCTTGATTTTATTATATGGAAGTGGATCGCTGTTTGTGACTGGTTTGAGTGTTATTTCAATCTCAATTATTGCTACGTTCTTCTGCTTCATTTTCAAAATCCAACTAGATTTCGATGTCGTGTTTTTGTTTATCAAGAACTGTGGGTTTATTGAGGATACCAGCAAAACTAAATTGCAGCAGGAAAGAGCTTTGAGTGATAATGATGAGACAGATTACAAACGAAATAGCTTGGCTGATGGGGAGGATGCAAGTTCATGTAATCTACCAGTGGCTACTGCAACACTTAAAGATCTGCCAAGACCAATTGCAAGGAAATTAAAGCTATTTATTGATGGGGTTATGAATGAGTTTGTTGAATCATGGTACATTCAGATCTGCCCAGAAGATAGACAATTTGCCAATGAAACGAGAAGAGCCCTAGAAAGGATTGCTGTTGAGGGGTACAAAAGGATTTGTGATGTAGATACGCATTCTACAGCAGTTAGTCTAATCAACCTGGTCACAACGCATCTGAAAATATTTAGTGATTGTAGGGATGCTGTGAACAGCAAATACCCAGGAATTAATGCAGAAGATTTTGAAAGGTGCATAACAGAACTTTATGAGACCAGAATCAATACGCATATTTCTTCAAAGAGTCAGGGAACAGCTTTAGACTTTTTAAGAAAAATAACAGACATAATTATGTATGTTCTTGTTCCACAGAATGCCTTTTCATGTGAAGGTGGTCGATTCATGCTGAGAGAAATTTTAGCGATTCAAGGTTTACAGAGATTGGTTGATTTGTTATCAGATCCACATTTTGTAAACAAAGCATTGATTGATATTTTTGAAGAAGGTGTCCCCCTTGATATAATTTTACAACAATGGAAAGAAGAAGCGCAAAAAGAACTTGACTCAGCAGATGAGGAAGGAATTAGCAAGGAGCCAGAGAAGGCTGACAGTGATATCTATGAAAGTGCAACTGAAGGAAAGAGGAAAGATAAAATGAAGAAACTCCCAAAAAGGATGAAAAATACTTCAGATTCATCTATAGAGCATATACCAGACCTGTCTGATACTGTGGAGTCTAAATTTGCAACTCCAAGACATTCAACAACAGAATGGTCATCAGCTGAAGAATCTTATGATGCCTTTGACAGAGTTTTACGTCAGAATCAATTGGAGGCTCGTGAATCAGCTCCCGTGTATGGATCAACAATGGTGAAACTGCACGAGAAAAGTGAAAGATATAAAATACCAAATGTGGGTGTGGCAATTCCTAACGCTCAACCAACTGTTAAACCCAGATTTAAGAAAGCGGATAGTGGAGTCTTTTCTTTGACTACAAAAGCAAGGAGTTATTCCAACCCAGTTTCACCAGAAATCCTAACAAGGAAAAATGAGAGGACTATCAAACCATCAAAATTACTAAAGAAAGAATTTGTATCTAAACAGGCACTGGCCATTGATGAAAGCAAACAAAAGAAGAACGATGTAAAATTGGAAGAAATGGTGCAGGAAGAGACAAGTGCTCATGGTGAATTAATACCAATCAAAGAAAAGGACACAACAAAGAACATGGCTGAATCATGGAGTCATTGCCCTTCCCCATCATCAGATTTCTATCGCAAAGTCAGCTACAATGATATGGACAGAAGACAAGATTTACCTCAAGAGCAATTCAAAGCAAAACTTCATGCCATTGGAAGTAGCATGATGGACCCTGTTTCATGTTTGCAAATGCCAAAAAAGCATTTAAGGAGATACAAAAGTTTGCCTGATTTTTCAACGTCATTGGAAGTGAGCATGAGGATTGTTGGTCCTTCGGATTATGACATATATAGTAAAGTTTCAAAGCCTGCATGTAATGCCACAAAACCGTTTGAGGTGCTCGTGGAAGGAGATGTAGAAGGCGAATTTCTGAAGATTCATGGGGTTCCTGATAGAAATGTGTTTTATGAAATAGCTCCTGATTGTCCAACATGCATTGAAATGACTTCCCTTGCCAGTCCACTTGAAAATGGTCAGGCTGTGATGACTGTTGACCCAAAAGAAAAACATGTGAAGTTAGTCGAACATGAATGTGGCTTGACTGCACCACACTATTTTCATCCTGAAACAAAAATTGAAGATGTGCCAGAAAATGAAGATGACAGGGAGTCATTTGTGTCGTGTGAGAGTGATAGTCTTGCGGACGCTGATGACACAATCACAAGTGTTGCAAGTGAGAGTACCCTATTAGCTTCTAATGAGAGTATAGGAAATGGGGCTTCAAGTTCTGAATCAGTGATTCGTAAAATTTCCAGAATAAAATTGGATTTTAAATGTAACAGTATGGACAGCTTTGAGGTTGTGTCAATGAAAGGAAGTGGTTCTGAGTATTCCTCGGTAAATGACTTGAGTGGTTCAGCCCATAGCATTTTTGGTGAAAAGAGAGATGATTTAGAAGACAGAGAAATTGAAGACGATCATGAGCAAAGAATGAATAGGGCTCCTTCAGTAACAACTTTTGGTAGTGCCATCGATTCAAGTACTCATGAAGGTGGAAGTCAAACTTTCAAAACGTCTTCAAATGATAACAATTCAGAAAAACCAGGAAGAACATTCCGTGGAATTACTAAACATTTTAAAAGGTCTTCTGTTGTCAAAAAGCAAAAAGGTACGAGACCGGCGTTGCCTGCTAGGATAATCAAAAGCTTGAAGGAAATTAGACTGAGGAGGACGGCAACTAAACGAGACATTTCTGACGATAGTTCTGATGATGAAAGAGAGGCTGCATCTCATCCAAAAGGTCTCTCTCCTCATTCAAGAAGAGAAAAGCGAAGAGGAACATTTTTGGAGAAATTGCAATTTTCATCGAAAAAAGAGCAAGCACGTGATCCTCTGAGCCAAAGTAATCCACGTGACTCACAAAGCTCATTTTCAGGTATATATATATATTGCATTTGGTCCTTTAAACTATTTGAAAAGCTGGTAAAAGATTTGATGTACAGAGATTTGGATGACAAAACACAACGGTATATTTGAATAAACTGAGGCCGTTTGGAGTGTGATTTTCGATCCCATGGCAATGAATATGCAGATGATTTTCAATCCCATGGCAATAAAGATGTAGATGATACCTCTAAGCCATGAAAAGACGTTCTTTCTTTATTGTTCTGTGCTAGGAGCTTCTTTGCTATTTGATCATGTTGTTTTAGGGCTCTTATGGCATTTCGCAACCATCAATTTTTCGTAAAATGGAATTTATCTGTATCGCCAGTGCTCGGAAATTGCAAAAGACAGTCAGAAAAATACTCCAATTCTTCTGCTATCGAGCAAAATTCGATTCATTCAAATCCATCCAGTATTTTGGGTACTACTATTTTGCAAACGCCAGAACTTTTTTTGGCACAGTTAGTAGGATATTTTTTGTATCACTTGTTTAAAAACTGCTACACTTGTATTTTCTATTTCATATTTCTAGGTGTGACAGACAGCGACTCAGATTTTCGAAAACAAGCTTTCCAAACCCCATCGAGCACCCTACCAATTGATTCTATTATTCATGAATGGCGCAGGGAATCAATGAATATAGATCATAACCTTATAGAAGAAGTTGCGGATGAGATAAACGAAGAAAGTGAAACTGCGGAGTATTTTGAAGATGCACGATCAATGTTTGGAAGAAAATCAATCGCATCATATGTGGAATCAGTTGCTGAATCAACTGAATCACTTAATCATGATAATGAATCATTTCTAGGGGACGATATTGCTGTTGTTAACGATGTCGGTATTGAAATGTCAACGAAAGCCAAAGCAGATGGTGTGATTCCTATTTACCAAGGAGAGGTAATCCTCCCACATCCGAGCAAGATGGCCGTTTCTGCCTGGATGTACCCAATGCAAATGATATCAATACCAAGCAATGAAGTTGCGTTTGAGAAAAGATGGGAGCCTGGGGGCAACAAATACACGCTTTACAGTATTCATGTAAGTAGAAACTTGTCTTTGTTTGCCATTAACTGCTTCTTTTTTCAGCTGTCGAAACCCTAGCGGTCATTTGCCTCATAGCGTTTACTTTCATTGAAAATTGATATATCCCTAGACTTGTGCTAAGTCTATTTCTTTTTCGTCAGTGATTCTTCGTTAGTAATTTATAGAGAGGAAATGCGAATTCAATCATTCGCATGCTCCTTCGCATTTCCTCCTATAAATTACCCAGCCTGGTTCCCTGTGCGTCAACTTGACCGCGTTCGCGTGAGGGTACTGGGCGCCAGGGAAGCGATTTGTTATTTTGGACCGCTTCCGTGGAGCCCAGTCCCCCTAGTCGAAAATGACGTCAGGGAACCAGACTGTAAATTACCAACATTTACCAACGAAGAATCACTGACGAAAAAAGAAATAGACTTGGAGCAAGTCTAATATATCCCTGACACAAAAGGTTATAAAGTTTTGTGAAACAGCCAATAACTGTTGTCATAAAGACAGCAGCATGTATATCTGATATTTTGTCGTGCAAAGCTGTTCATTGCCGAAATCCCATGTTTTGATCTAGAATTTGAGAAAATGCTTCAAAATTGTTGTCGTAAGTAATCTAACACTAACATCTATCACCGATGATATTGAACATTCGCAATGCCTGCTAAATTGCATTTACTTTCAGCTAGAAGTCCTGTTAATTGATAACTGCATATGCCAGCATTTTAAACGAACTTTTTATCCTTGTTGGAATGAACTGTACATAATATTCAATATTAAAAAATTAGTAAGAAGATGGAGGCAAAGAAACAAGACTTTAAATCAGCACACTTAAGGCCTTTCGAATTTATGTTCTCTTCAGAGTGTGACTAACATTTTATATTCAATATTCTTATGTCGAAGTATTTAGGAAAATGGATGGATGCTTGTTTCACCGAGATTTTAGTCGGTCGTCACTCATCAAGTATAGCTAGATTGAGGGATTGAATACCAGAGCCATTTTCAACGTCTGCGCGAGAGCAGCCCCTGAACGTTTTACTTGTAGCGGGGATGGCTCAGTGTAAGCACGCTTGACTACCACTCTGAAGGTTGGTGGTTCGAGTCCCCGCCCTGCCGAACCTGCTACAAAGTGTGAGGAGAGTCGCCAACTCTCTCACATCGAGAGGAAGGACCAGGACGCTGCTTCGATAAGCTCAGCTTCTCAGCGTCCTTAAAAAATTACCTTCAGATGCTAGGTAGAAATGTATACGTTTTACTTAGGTAACCAAGTGTTGTTTTATTCATTCAAAACTTTCCAATTTTGGTGTCAAGCTACATACTAACGATGAAAAATTCTGTTCACAGTACGACATCCGAATCTGGCCTGAAATTTACCAACGACAACTTATGGAAGCTTCACACAAGGCAAATCCAGATGGGGATTCCCTCGACAGTATTCCAATCATCAGAGAGATCAAAAGGCGATATCGCGAGTTTATGTTCCTACACAACCGATTAACCCACAGTCAAATGTCAGAACATATGAAAGGAGTTTTGAGGCCTAATCGAAGATATGCAATGCCATTTGGGAGAATGGATCCTGATGTTATTGAGGGAAGGAGGAAAATTCTAGAAACCTATCTTGTGGTATGATTGCTTTTCTTGTATCTCCTGTGTTTTGATTTCATTTGTAATCTCCACTAAAATATAAGAGAATATTTAGATACGAGAAGGAATGATTTGGAAGGAATTCGTAGCAGAGGTTGAATCATACAACATTGTTACAGATGCCGCATAAATTTTGAGTGCGGAAGGGTAACCGATCATTTCACAGTGCTAAGATATTCTGAAGTCAGCTAAAATCAATAAAATTAAACCGTGCATTTGATAAAAACTCTCCGTTCTCATCACAGGAGCTATCATATCATACATAGTTAGTATTATCAGAATACAATTTTAGCATTGCCAAGATAATTTATTGGGGAGATTTATCAGGTTAGGGTTTTAGAGTATTCTTTAGCTGTTCTCTATTTCTAATAGCTACTGTAATTCTGGTAATGATGCCGAAAGCCACTGTAATATTATCTAAAACGACGAGCCTTTTTTTTCTTCAGAGTTTGGTGAGTAGACAGGATGTTTGCAACAGTCGTGAATTCAAAGAATTTTTGGGTGCAGAAGGACATGGAACTGTGGTATCTTTCATCAAACCAACAGTTTTTCAACCAAAGCAGGTAAATATTTTTAAACAAGTTTGAGTTTCTTGTCATTTAATTCCTGTCAATATAGTTCTTCAGAGTGTAGACCTTCCTTTACTTCACATCATTTCTTTCTGAGCAAGTTACCGAAGCTTTTAAATCAGTGAACAATACGAGGAACTAAAGACAAATTCGACTATGGTTTATATTACCCATTTACAGTCATGTGACCATACTCTTGGGAAGTTTCAGTATTATACTACTTTTTGCATGCATGGCAAAAGTTTTCAAGGCACGAAGTAAAGATCAAAAGATGTTTATCAAGAGATCTATCATTTGACTTTACTTGAATGAACTTTCACCGATTTCGTTTATCAGTCCTGAACTTTCTTTTTGTTTCTCTTTGACAATGGGTCTTTCAGTTTCGCACTTTTGTAACTGAATGATCAGGTTAGATCCGGTTAGAACCGGTTAGAACAAACGAATTAATGATTACTTGAATATTACTTTCATATCTACAGATGGTGAACAAAATGATGGGGAGTATGAAGTCTGCTTTTCCAGGTATGAGATCATATCATTTACAACGTAGCAGACCTCTTAGCCATTATAGAAAGAGTCTGGATCGAGCGATATTTTTAAAATCTTTATCCGGAATGTTCGATGAATATTGTTGGCGCTTCTATCACTATTGTGCGCATTCGAAAATTCTTGAGATTTCTACAAATATCTGAGAATATCGTTCGATCCACAATGTTTTGTAGAATATTGGTAGAATGGTTGTTGTGAAGTGTCGATTTCCAAGGAAAACTGAGCTTAGATTTCATCGAGGGTTTAAAGCAGAGCAATATCATCAGATTCTCCTTTTTAGCTATTTTCTGTTACCACTCAAAAATAACCCATAGACCTTTTAGCTATTCTACAAAAGAGCCTGGATCGAGCGTTATTTTTATAAATTTTTATCGCGACGTTCGATTGACATTGGAGCAAGAGAGTCTTATTGAGTTGCACAAGGAAAATTTTACCGTCTTTGACAGACAGTAAAAAGTACTACGTGGAATCTTGTGTGATGATGGGCATAATTCGTGTGTTTTGTCGTCCTTGGCATTTTGACTGCATTTTTTCATGGCACTAGGGTTGCATAGGAAACAATAGGAAATGTGATGAAATCAATATGACGCGTTGGAACAATGCAAGGCCACAATTACCTACCGATGTCATACCTCACGAGGCCTCGCGAGGGTGGTTTATCTCCAATTTATTCTTGAGGATACCGAGGAGTGCCCCTTTTGTCTGAGCCTTTTGTTATGCTGGTAAAGTTCAAAGCAGATCAACAGCTGGGAAACCTATTACCATGCGCGAGAATATCTTTGTTTCTTTGGTACTTCTTGTTTGGGTTGTGGCCAGATTATCCGCCCAAATTCTTTCCACAAAACCAATCATGCTTCCTGCGCATGATCACAGGTTTCCTTTTTTGGGGGATGACCGTTACTTTAAATTTTGACGATTCGTATCCCCAACAACTTATTCATTTGTTGGCTAATCTGTCTAGGTTCAAAAGAGGAAAGAGGTGAAAGTTTGCAATATTTCATTCATGGCTATGACGTGCCAAGGATGTTTGGATATGCAGAGCAAGAGTCACATGTATGCATTGTATCCTATATTTTCATTGTTATTTTCTTTCGATATTCGTTATGTTATCATCATCTTTCATATGGTTAATAGCCAGTTTTTTCATCTCAGAATATTTCCTCATATGTCAAGAATTAAGTTTTGTTTGAAGTGACTGCCGGGGATTTGTAGAAGCCAAGTACTTTTTAAGCTTTAAGCTCTGTAGCATTTTCTGGACCAAAATGATTTGGCTAGCAGAACCAGGCCAGTTTCTAATATTGTGTCCTTGTGAATTTTATGAGATTCCTTACTGCAAATTGCTTTTCTTTACAGGCTCGGCATTCCTTTCCGTGGTTTTCAAGCTTTGTTGATGTACATGAAACCAGAGAAATGGTTCCAGAGGGACAAACATCAAGTGAACGCCATCACAAGAAGAGCTTCATAGGCAAAGTTGAGTTCTGCCAAAGACCACAGTTTATTGGTGCTGAATTAGAAGGAATGGGCACTAGAAATCCGTTCGATTCAGCATTCGATGCGCTTGGGCCGAGGTCATCCGGTGATGGGTCTGATAATCCGGAACCTAGTCGGAATGGCCTTTTCAGTGAAAGTCCAGACAGAAGGTAAATTTGATTGCATATTGATGGTGGTCGCTGGATCTTTTAGTGTTCGTTAAGTTGACTCTTTGACACGACCCTCTGAGCATATGTTATAGTCTCAGCTTAATTTTTAGAAATTTTTATGAAGATAACAAACTGCAATAGATACTTACATTGCGCTGTGCCATCCATGGTAAACAAAAACACAACGTCATCGGGTTTTGAAGACCTTCCTGTTCTAAGTTTCATTATCGAATTCAAACTCGTGACTGGACTGCTCCAATTCTCGCTCTTGATCAAGAAACAAAAGGGAGAGGGCACGGGGAAAGAGAAGAAGAAGAAAGAAATGAAAGGGAGGGCCTTCCCCTTTCCCTTCCCCCTTTTCTTCAATCTTTCGCGTCTCCCCCTCCCATTTGTTTATTGATCAAGAGCGAGACTTGGGGCAAGTTCAACTCATGGCAGGCTTAAGAAGGAGGTTTTGATATACCAAGTTCTTTGAAATGTTTCCGATTTGATTTGACAATCCTATTCCTTGCAGTAAATTGTTCACAGGAACGTTCTATCAATTAAGAAGCATGATCTTCATATGTCCCATCATTTTTTAAGGATAAATTCACTTTTTTTGCTGATCTACATTTCCTAATTTGTCTATCAGTGATTCAGATACTTTCTTTTCTCAACGTTCTGATCATCAAAGACAGTGTTTAGGCCCTTCCATGCCAATCAGACTGAATATTCAGCTGGACTCAAATTTAGCTGAACTGAAAATCTGTTCATATGAGCAAGCAGGCATTCAAATACATTTCCTCCTCGTTTTAGATTCTCTATTGGAATTCCTGCATTGTTTACAAACGAACTTGCTGCCAGATCTCGTTCTGAAACCCTTTCATCGCTTGATGCTTGGAAGAATGCTGAAGAAATCCCATGGCTTCTCTCTGATGCGATGATGTCATTCCTGTGTCAGGGACTCAAAGGATATAATTGTTGGCTGACGTATGAAAATGTTCAACAAGCATTGTTGTATAGTCTTGGAGGTATTTTAGAATGGTAGGTACAACTTCTTTCTATTTACTGGATGAGGAAAAGGGAGAGCTTTATTTATTTGATCGATGGTAGATCGATGATAGATCTCTAACTTGTGATTAGATTGTACCAGACTTTCGTCATCATTGTACTGTTCGGTTGCGATTTAAAGATGCAAAACAAATGAAAATATATTATATATAACGGCTAGACCCACTGCATGGTTTGGTATGGAATATACTTGCCCCAAGTCTATCTCTTCAGTCCGTCTTACTGTTCCCTTTTCGGTAGTTCCTGGATCCGCCATTCCAATATTTCGTCTCTTTCCCCTTTGTTCCATTACGAAATGCTGGAATGGCGGATCCAGGAACTACCGAAAAGAGAACCGTTAGACTGACTGGAGAGATAGACTTGGGCCAACTCTAGGTATGGAACTGCCAGACTCCTTCTTTCTTTTGCCCGTTTTCATATTGTCTTTTTTGTTTCTTTTTTGTCTTGAAGTAGGATTTGTAAAATGTTAAGTACCGTTCTTGATGGAGGCCAGATAACCTTATGTTTTCTTAACGCCAGACCTTGTGTCCTCTTAGTTCTAATTTACAAGAACACAACTGTTATTTTCACAAACTTTTCGATTACAAGATCTTCCTCAGTGACTTGAAATCCAAGAATTTTTACCACATTCACCTTTTCAACATTTATAGCTTACCAAATCCTGCAAATATGCCAAAAATTAAATTCCGTCATTAAACTTTTATGAATTGTGAATGATTAGAAACGCTATAATGGTTTTAAGCTTATTTTAAGAAATTCTCTAAAATTGAAGTTATACTTCAAGCCCTGGGAATGAAACGGAACAAAATCAGTTTCACAAAAAACATTCCTCCAGCTTCATGCATTAAATCTAGCAGAGCCTGCCTCTCTAGGCCTTCGTGCTGGGACGCCATGTTGGAAAGAACGATCAAAAATCACACAATTTGGTTGACGTCATCATTCTTTTATTTGATTGATGGAAAACATGAAGCGGAATTTTTTGCCACGGAAAAGTTAAAATGGTTTCTACTTTTCCGCCACGGAAATATTCCGCTAAATGTATCATCAAAATTTTTCTGCCCAGGCGTTTGGACGGAATAGCTAGCTTCCGCCAAAAGATTCCGCCTTGCGTAAAATAGGCTTTAAAGATTACAAATTACAACATGATTTTCGTCCATGTTTAACGGTTATCTAATTTCTGCAGGCAAATATCAAGGGCAATCGACGAAATCGTGATAGAAGAAAGATGGATGAAATATTTGAATGATCTGTATTTTGTGATTTGGGAAGATGGAAAATTAAGAGAACCTGAACCAGAACCAACTGATGAAGAAAAGAAAAGAATCAAAGAAGAAGCTGTTGAGAAGATGCTTGAATTTTTGCCAGGTTTGCTTTGACCTTCTTCAAGTTAAGATTATCTTTCTCTACTCGTTTTTCTGATGCCATTGCCAGATTATAAAAATTTTAGCATAGAATTTTTAAGACATTAAAAAAATTCTTGAGAATTATTAGGCAGGAAAACTATTTTCATCTGGCAAGGCCTGTATTGTATGATATATTCTCTGTTCATTGGAAAGGCTTCAAAAAACTTTGTTGTGAAATGTTCACGAGGAAGTAAACACGGAGACTGTTATGGAATTCGTAAAAAACTGGTAAGAAACTCTGAGTTCTGAGAATTCGATAATTTTAAGAAACTTTCAGTACTGAGTCAAATTGTTAGTTCCTTGTAAAAAATAAGTGCAGCCCAAAGTCTAGTGATCTGACTTATTACCTTTGTGTTAAGTTTTTAGCACTTTACATTCAACTTGGTACCTTTCAACGTATAATCCAAAATGTTAATTACAGTGGCAACTTTTTTGCTGATTTCACCGCAAATTCTTCTTTTAGCTGTTGTACGAATCATAATTGGTTCCAGTGAGTATAAGAAATGGGGCGAAGGACTCCTACATGCATTGCAGTACCAGAGAATCAACAGGTCCGTAACGTGGATTCATTTGTTGTCGAATCTTCAATTGTTGAATAGCGTTAGAAAGATTAGTTGCAGCAAGTTCAATTGGAAATTAGCCTCGCATACACTCCAAGAAAGGAAGCCAAAATAGTCTGAAAATTTTGATGAGAGAGGAGAAATTTATCATGGATTCACTTGCAAATCTTTGTCTACTTGTGTCTCACAACCCATGATCCTATGGTCCTGATTGTGATCATGATATATATCAGTGGTGGGGCCAGGGGAGGGTATTAGGGGGGCAAATACCTCCCACCTCCAAAAATTTGGCTAAGATTTTAACTGGGTAATATGATATGTCTGGGTACAACTTTCACCCCCCACATCTGAAAATTTTGGACTTTTATCCCCTCACTATGTTTTGTCTGGCTCTCCATTGATAAATATCGAAATGAATTTAAGTTTTTTTCCAAATAAAAAGACAATTAGAGCTCTTTTAATCTTCTATTCTCAGTGAAGTTACATACTCATACTGTTCTATTCTATCACCTAGGCATCTGCTGTACGCTGCAATTGATTTGATAATGGGGGAATTTATTCCTGAACTGCAGAGTGATTTCCCAGAATATAGAGAAGCTGCGTCGTCTCAGATGAAGTGAGAATTTCACCCCTGCGGAGGATGTCTTGATTGGTAAATGTGTGAAGAAGACTTGTAGTTATTAACATCGCAAGAAGACTTTTTTGCCCAATTGGGGGGGGGGGGGCAGGNGTTCTATTCTATCACCTAGGCATCTGCTGTACGCTGCAATTGATTTGATAATGGGGGAATTTATTCCTGAACTGCAGAGTGATTTCCCAGAATATAGAGAAGCTGCGTCGTCTCAGATGAAGTGAGAATTTCACCCCTGCGGAGGATGTCTTGATTGGTAAATGTGTGAAGAAGACTTGTAGTTATTAACATCGCAAGAAGACTTTTTTGCCCAATTGGGGGGGGGGGGGCAAGGAGGAGAGGAATTGGCCAGGTTACCTTGCTGAGGCATTGGTTTATGCACAAGAATGAAACGTACGATGCTGTCCTGCAATTCGGAATCGTAGGAAAGTATCGTACGCGTCAAGCTTGTGCATACACCCTGGGCTTTTCCAAGTCGTCTTGTAAGGAAGGAAGAGACTCTTCCTTCGTTACAAGACGACTTGGGCAAGTCCACATGCACCCGTGCTTCAGCAAGGTAACATGTGGTAACCCAGCCCTGGTTGAAAAGCAACAAGGGTCCCTGATTGATGGTCGATCCAAGAAGGACCAAATTCTGGTGGAAGTTGTTAAATTTGCTTTTTTTTTAATTGGGTCACTTTTTCTAAGGAGGATTGCTGTTAGAGGGTATCTCTATCTGATGGCACGTTCGATGCATCTTTCTTTCCATGAAGGACGTTGTTTATTTCCTTCGTTTGAGTAAGTGCTTCATTTCTTACAAATCAGATTTTTAGCTACCTTATTTACTTGTGTTGACAACATGCAGATGGATCTTTTTTATTTTGTAACGCTGAATATTTGTAGGTCTTGTTGTTTATATTCTGACGCACCAGGAAATTTAGAGCTAGTCGCCAATTACCGATCACTTTCATATTCAAAGCCTGTTTATTTTGCTTATGATGAAAATTTGCTATTAAAAAACCGTAGGCTTGATTTTTCAAAAGTCCAGACATCATTCTACCTGGGGTAAAGAAGCTAGAAATTTATATTTTGCAGCTTTAATTTTCCCAGCTCATTCAACAATGTTTTGTCACTTGTACAGTGCTAACAAATGATTTGACATCGTTTTGAGTTTCTATTCTATAATAAGTCTTTTCAGACCTTACTAGGTACTTTGGAAGCTCTTCAGCTAAAAACTTTAAGAAACTCAAAAGAAACTTTTGGCAGCAAAAATGTCCCAAAAGTTAGAAAACCTGCTATTAGTTAGCATTTCATATAGTAAACATCTGCGTTTATTAAGAACCTACGATCTTGAAAGTCTGCTTGAGTTCTTGTATAAGTAATACAGTGGATTGGTTCTTATAAGATGGGGGTCTAATTTGACAAGTTCAGCCTGCTGTAAGTCTGTATAACAAAGCTAAATGGTCAGTTTTTGAAAGAAAGCGTCAAAACATGGCGAATAATCGGTATGTAGCATAGGTTCCAAATCTTTAAAAAGGCTGGTGTAAAGTCGAGTGACCTATTTCTTTGAACTGAATGACTTCAAAGAAATTTTAGCTTATTCTCTATAATTCTACCGTTGGACTTTTCCGAAATCTTCAATGTTTTCAGAATTAGAGTGTTTTTCTTTTTGAAGAATTCAAGAAAAATTTTCAAAAACAACTTAAAATTTCTAAACTGTTTGACGTAACATCAAATAATTTCAAAGAAAACCATAGTTTATAAATGCCTACAATATGGTATCCAGCAAAAGTCTGTCACTCATCTGGTTTATGATTTAGAAATTTGATGACGTCACATCCTCAAATGAATTGAAATGTAAGATACGCTGTAATTTGCAAATTATTCAAAATTTCTGAAAAGTCCAACGGTAGAATTATAGTTAAGTATCTGAAGTTTCTTTCAAGCCATTCAATCAGAAGAAATAGGTCATTGAATTTTACACCCACATTTTTACGCCGAGATAAAGATTTGGAACCTATGCTTCGGTATGTGGCGATACTACTCTCGTTATTGAATTTGTAGAAATTCGTTGGTAAACAATCTGGATTTAAATTGAAGGAAAAAATGTTCGATTGCTCCTTGTGAGAGAAATTTGTAAATTAATACGTTGTACGATTATTAGATGCAGTGTAAATAGAAATTGATGCATAGATTGAAATTAAGATCAGCGTAATTTATGAGTAATTATTTTGTCGCCATTTTGTCATTTTTATAAGAAACGGTAGGCTCAATTTTTCAAAAGTTAAGAAACTGTGCTACCTGGATTGAAAAAGCTAAGGAACGTTTGTAATTTGGAGCTTTAATTTTACCAGGTTTGTTTTTGACACTGACGGTAATAGCAACTGCGTTTGAAATTTAGCCTCCCCCGGACCTTAGTTTCTTGTAAAAGAAAGAATGGGTGTACTCTTTTGGTGTTTGCATTTTTACGTCGACGAAAGTGTGTCAAAGCTAGGCACAATTGGGGAACCGACAAAGAAATAGAAAGCCTGTGCAATTTTTTTCACTCGAGAAGAGTTATCAAAATTCTTTGTGATTGGTTAAATTTCAAATTTCGAAAGAAGACGTGTCTGAAATGAAAAGTGATTCACTGCATTGACAAGCCACGAGAAAATTACAGAACTAAAGTGTGTTGCTCTTTTGCACAATGTGGTTTGTCCAATTGCTGGAATTATCAGCCAATCAAAATTTTATACCTGTTTGCAGGATGTGGCCACTTTTTGCGACGATGACATCACAGAATATGATACCGAGGCTTGTTTGCGCCACCAGAAAAGATTGCGCCACAAATGTGAAATCAAAAGGAGGATGAAATAAAAGGGCGGATTAAAAAAGATCACTCAAACCAAAAAGACACCTCCGAGAAAGGTCCTGTCACAAATAACTGCTGTATATAGTGTAGATATTTCGGTAAGTTATTTAAATTTATGGATTTTATGTGTATGATGAGATGTAAATATATTAACTATAACTCTACTTTGTATTGCAACCTTTTATTTAACTGCACTGTAAGAAAATCTGTCTTGCAAAAAATGTCTGACAAAACGAGACACTTCTAATGTGCACAGCCTCCAGCTGTTGTTTTGAAAATGATGTTTCTAAGTGTTCTTTCTTCGTTATACTTAAAAGAGATGACAACTACAGATAATCTTCCACCCATGCAATGTAAAATGCAGTCTAGCTCAGCTGGCACAGATAGAAATTAAAAAGTATTATAAACTGCAAAGCCTGACTGTAATCTTTGCAAAATGTGCACCAAAGTATATTGTATTTAAAACAATAACCAATTGTTTTTCTATTGTTGTCTCTGAAATTTTTATCCAACCAGGCTGCATAGGATGATGACAAAACAAGACAAAAACGAAATAGTAAATATTTTCATATAACCCAAAGGTACTGCAAAAATCAAAAGACTATCAAATGGAAAATAATATCAGAGTCACTTTGGGCATTCAAAACATCAGACTTTTTGTAACACTTTTTAAAAACTTTGAGTTTCATAAACAGGGCATATTTTGAAAAGTGAGTGTTTTAATAAGACCAAATTGACCCTATAGAAAGTGAAACATTTTATAGAATTTTACTTTCAGCACATGGGCTCAAACAACACTGAAACATCCAGGAACCTGTTTAGAATGTTAGATATCTACGTGCCAAATACTGTAATGTGATATTATATCTACTTGTTTACAGAAAACAAAAAAGATTTATACATTTCATTCATTATGGCAACTGCAGAAACTGATAAACCAAAGACATCATGTCCCTGGGGAAAACTTTCGCAGGCTACATCAGCACCATGTTCATTTTCATCACTGATGGATGAAGAGTACGCCAAGCAAGTTGAAAAAGAACAGGGGATGCAAATATCCCATCTTGATGGAGATGTAAAAGTTGAACTATTAACTGAGGGTAAGATCATATATGGAATGTTTCTGGTGGTGTACAAAATTTGAAGATAGCTTTGAAAATGAAACAAGAAACAGAAGGTTCTTTTATCTGGCATTCATCAGAATATGAAGCAACATGATAACGAAAGCAGTTTTCCTTTCCTTACATTAAAAACCTGCACAAAAGAACCTGAACAAAGTGAAATGGCTACTAAGATGCTCAGTTGACTGAAAATCAGCCTGGAGGTTCTTAATCTGTAGTTTTTGTGCATGGTTTTTATCTAACATTCCACACAGAGGTGGAAATTATGGGAGGTTCAGGTACAGTTCTTTCCAGGAGTTGAAAAATTAGGAAAATGATTGAGTTGCTGGAAATATGTATAATGCTGTTAGGTCAGAAAATGTGGTCACTTTCCCAACTCCCCCCCCCACTTGTAAACTGAGTTATTGCACATGTTCTGAACCTCATGTAATCATCAATTATTTGATAATTCAAAGTTAAAGTGAATGGAAGGCGGCACAAAGTTGAATAATATATAAAGTTGGCAAAGAAAGTACCTGTGTACACTATTATTTCTCTGGGTAAACAATATGCATGCATGTGTCAAGATCATCAAATACAACAGGCTAATGTTACACTTGCTACATGTAGGTTTTAATTACATTTATTCTCGTCAAGGCATAATACAAGGTTGCTATAATTTATCCGACAAAATCCTGTCAAAGCCCTGTTTATCTTTTATAGCACATAAAAGATGCAGCATATACCTTTAAAAATTAACATATTATAATTTCTCTTTTCATAGATATGAGTTCAACTGAAAACACAAACAATGATTTGTTATTGGCACAGATGATGCAGTTAGAATTTGATAAAGAATATGATGGTTTTGTAAAAACCAAAGAAAAGGTCTTCAATCAAAACAGCAATGGTTAGCTTACTTATTCTTTTTTGTATTGTGAGCTGTGTGGAACTGAAGAAACTTGCAGAGGTTTTGCAAAAGCCTTTCATTATGTGTGGTTTTGTGGTTTTTTGTTCATATGCACTGTGTGGATTTGCTGAAAATTTAATTGGTTAATGTGTTTGAGAATTATTCTTTTTTTGGTATTTGTGCTTTTCATGGGCTTTTATCAAAAAATCCTTGTACTTACAATTTGTTGGCTCCTTATTCCTTTTTGTTGTTGTATTTTTTTTGTTTTGTGTACCCCGAAAGCCCCTCTTCTAAAAAGCTTTCAAAGGAAGTTGATATATTTTTCAACTGCCCAAATTTGATATTGTTGACATCGTTTCTTTCAGTGAAAATATCATTTGAGAAGTACTGCTCACTTCATCCTTATGAACGAGAAGAAGAATCATCAGACAGCAGTCAAAATGATGATGATTTTGACTATGACTCTGGTACGTATGATATTCTTTCAAATTTCCAACATTTTTAGAATTTGGTTGCCTCACCAGCCTTGCACAACTTCACCATGGTTTTCCTGCCTAAGAATTCTTGTTTAGAAAAATTTACAGTCTTTCATATGGCTCAAGAAGTCTCATTGTAGCTTACAGAGTTGTTGTCATGTTGATATGCACACTGCCTGTACTGTAGTAGTAGTACATTGCATTGGTTTGATTTAAAAGATAAATCTCAATTTTAGATACAATACATTATCCATCATTGACAAAGCACTTGACAAATTCTTTGAAGTAGAGTCATGACTCAAAAATTGGTTTTAAGGTTCACCAATGTTGAAATCTGCCATTTCTTCTGACATTAGGAAATAGTTTTCTAAAATGGCTGCAGCAGTAGTTCTGATGATTGGAAAATACTTCCCATTTCAGATGTAGATGAAAGGCAAGTTTCCCGTAAACGTCCAATTGGACCTGGTTCTAACATGGTCACAAAGCATGATGCTATTGTTTGTGGGAGGAAAAATGCCAAGAATGTAGCCAAGGTAAGTATATCAATCAGGAAAATTTGTTCTGCTGATAATACCTCAATGTGTAAGAGTTTTTGCAAGCAATTTGTAACATAATTACAGTATATGTTATAAAAGCATCTTAAAATGAAGGAGGTATTTGATGTCTCACCTAAGATATTTGAAACAATAAATCAAGAGTTTATGCTACACAAAGGCTTAGGTTATAAAGCCCACTTTTTGTCGTGCTAAACTTAATTCATTTCGTTTGGCAAAAAGCCGGCGCTGAATGCAGATTCGGGTTATGCGTCGCACTGTTGTCGCACTAAACTAAATTGGCCACTGGAATTGATTGGAAAGCAACTTATCGTTGCTGTGAAGGAGCTTCTTCTTTGCCAGCTATTTTGAAAACGGGGCCTCCCGAGGAGGCGATGGAATCATTTAGTTTAGGAAAGCAAAAGAGCGGCGTATAACCTGAACCCACACTTTTGCCTTTTTGTTCGGCAAATCCTGCCGTACTTTTAAAAAGCTTGAGCTTAATTGAAAAGCCTGGGTCATACGTCGCTTGTTTGCCGGACTTAATTAACAATTAAGTTTAGCGCGACAAAAGTTGGGCTTTATAACCTAAGCCAAAGAGGTGACCTTATTTGAAAGAATGATGTAAAGGACAATTGCTTGTGAATTAAATGCAATTTGTTTCTACATGCACTCAGAAATTGCTACCAGTCATTATGAGCTGCAGTGTAGTTAACTTTTATGCCTAGTAGTAACAGCTGTTTTGGAGCTTTTCAGTACTCTGATTGCAAGTTGATTCTCAGGACACTTAAGCCTGAAACATGAATTAATTTCCTTTCTAATTCATTTGCAGTTTCCTCCAAACTTTGCTACTGGTGATGTGTCATCCAAAGATCTTGATATCAAATTGCCAAATCATGTTTACAATGTATTAAAACTTCATTCAAAGAAAGAAGAGAAACACAGCCATAAAATTTTAGAGAAAAAAGAACATTCCACTCATGTAAGTAAACCCTCAAATGTTTTGATAAATATTTGCATCATATTATTATATAGGTCTAATATTATCACATCATATCATGATGAGCATGAAGATAAAGAGTTTCTTAGTGTACCAGAAGAGTTTTTACTTCAAAGGCCATCGATAAATCGTACACAACATTTTTTTAAGATTAAAGATTTGATCCATTTGTCAAAATCCAAAATAATGCTCAGAAATTATTTGTGGATTTTTCAGCAGGCTACTTTCCAAGTTACAAATGACTTCTTAAAATTGACTGGTTTAGGAAGAAATCTGCCCGAGAATTCTTGTTTAGAAAACTTCACAGTCTTTGTGTGGCACAAGAATTCTTGTCATGTTGATGTGCGCAAGGCCTATACTGTACTACAGATCATGCAAAGCACTATCAAGGCTCTTGCAAAAGTTGATTCATATATTTAAAAGAAATTATCTTTTTTCAAAGCAAATTTGTCTCTCTTCCGTAGGAACAAGCTCTGGATCAAAAGACAAGAATTTTGATGTACAAACTTGTAAATAGCGAAGTGTTAGATGCAATTAATGGGTGCATCAGCACAGGAAAAGAAGCCGTTGTCTTTCATGCTAAAGGAGGAGTGTAAGCGTTTCTTTCACTTTCTGTTTTGGTCACATGTAGGTTATCCATGAATAAAAAGGTGTTTCTCATGGATCGTTCTCAGGCTGAATGAAACTGCCTTCTATGAAATTTTGTTTGGTGTTTTGCAATTGATTTCGTTTCTCTTTAGGCCGGTTTCCACTGCATGATGAACCTGCAATCTTTCCTCCTGCCAGTTTTTAAAATGCGATGAAAGGTTATCTTGCACTGGGAACAACATTTGACTGTAAAGCCTGGCTTTTACAACCAGTGTGAATCAGACTTCGCTGTCAAAGGCTGTTCCTATTGCAAGATGAACTTTCATTAATTCCAAAAACGAGGAAAGAGATCATAGTCAGTGATTCTTTTTAGCTCTGATGGTGAAGTATTTCCTGATGAATGTGCCATCAAAGTTTACAAGACGACTCTGATTGAATTCAAAACAAGAGACAAGTATATCAAAGACGATTTTCGATTCCGTGATCGATTCAGCAAGCAGAATCCAAGAAAGATTGTTCGTTTGTGGGCTGAAAAGGAAATGCGCAATTTGAAACGGTATGCAGTAGCTATTAATGCATCATTTACTTTATGTTTCATTCATTCATTTGTGGCCCTTGGATATTTTTATATTCATTATCTTGCGAATCACTTTTATATCTAAACACATTGAGGAACAAGATCAAATATGATTCTCAATAGCATACAAACTTAGCTTTACATTTTATTGTGATGGAATTTACTTTATTTGTAACATTTGTCAAATAACTGCCTTGGCAGATTTCAGAGAAGTGATTATTTTATGATATCTTTAAATGTTGAGTCACATGGATGTATGCTAAACCATTATGTAGAACCAAGTTTTAAAAATATTTCACTGCATAGTCGAACATTTTCTATATTTCATGGGACACAGCAATAAAGTTGCAGTAAATGGTGAAATAAGAGTCAAAGAAGACAACAAAAATTCAGAAACTGCGAGTAGCTGTATATTTGTAAATTAGGAAGACAAATGACAAAATCGTTTGTCTGTAATATGGTTTCACAGCATGTGTTTGTTATTGTTTATCAAGTTTGGATTTTTTTTCAGAATGTATGAATGTGGAATCAACTGTCCAAAAGTGGTTCTTCTCAGAAAACACATTCTTGTTATGTCATTTATTGGCCATAATCAAAAACCTGCCCCCAAATTGAAGCATGCTAAACTGTCTGCTGCAGATCTCATTATTGCCTATGAACAATGTATAGAGGTAGGTCAATTCATTCTCGTTTTTGCTTCAGTTCCGAAGTGTACACGTTTTTTTTATAAGAAACTGGTTTATAAGAAACTAGTACTACGATGACCAAAAATTTAAGAAACTCTAGTACTACGCTCAAGAACAGTTAAGAAACTCTAAAACGTTATATCTGTATGTCGCTTTTATTCTATGTCTCTCTAACAAAGATGCCTTCGTCTTTTTTTGACTTTTAACTGCAAAATTGGTAAATTTTTGCCTTGATGTGCATGGCTTCTTCTTGATGACAATGTCAATGCAAAATGGAAGCTCTTTCTCGAGAAGATGGCTCAACTTCGAACAATACCGCAATTTTAGGCCCAAAAAAATAAGAAACTAATTAAGAAACGTTTACTACTAAAACACTGAAATTTTCATGCGAAATTAAGAAACTTTTAGTACTAAGTGCTGATCCAAGTTTCTTATAATAAAAAAACGTGTATAGCTTGTGTTAATGAGACTTTAGCTACTCGACAAAAGAGCCTTGGTCAAGCGATATTTCTGTACATTTATTTAGAGGTTTGATTGAGTTGCATAAGAGCTTCTGTCGCCATTGTGCACGTTTGAAAATTCTTTGAAATTTATACAAATATCGTTCGATTCAGAATTCTTTTTAGAATAGCTAACAGGTGTATTTGTCAGGCTTTGATCAACAATAGTCCTTTTTTATACATATAAACATCAAGGAGGACAAGGTCTATTCGTCATGTGAATTTTGAAATGGTTAAGCATTCTTTTAACATTCCTTTAGGGAAGGCAGTCATATATTTATATCTAAAATTCAAGGTCTATTTGTTATGTGAATTTTAAAATGGTTAAACGTTCTTTTAACATTCCTTTAGGGAAGGCAGTCATATGTATATATCTAAAATTCAAGGTCTATTCGTCATGTGAATTTTAAAATGGTTAAACGTTCTTTTAACATTCCTTTAGGGAAGGCAGTCATATATTTATATCTAAAATTCAAGGTCTATTCGTCATGTGAATTTTAAAATGGTTAAACATTCTTTTAACATTCCTTTAGGGAAAGCAGTAATATATTTATATCTAAAATTCAAGGTCTATTTGTTATGTGAATTTTAAAATGGTTAAACGTTCTTTTAACATTCCTTTAGGGAAGGCAGTCATATGTATATATCTAAAATTCAATTCTCCATACACTATTTACGTTTACTATCCCATTGATATCTTAGTATAAGCCGACAATTTTTTAATGAGCAACTGGAATTGCAATGGGGGTTGGCCTTCTAGTGTAGGGTGCTTATTGTGGAAGTTGTTGTAATTCGCTTTCAACTTTCTTCATCCTGGAATTTGCTAAATATCTTTGATCCTATGGTCTTCGCTTCATGGCGAGCCTTAAGGCCAGTTGCCAGTCCGTGGAATTTTATGAGCAGGCAAAAATTCTATTGTTTATGACAGAAAATTTCGCTTTGCAACTGAGTAGATATCAAATTCCACTGACTGCAAACTGGTCTTTAGTGATTGATCATTCATTTTTTAACCATTTTCTATTATTGACAGATGATGCAGAAAATGTTCAAAGANAATGGGGGTTGGCCTTCTAGTGTAGGGTGCTTATTGTGGAAGTTGTTGTAATTCGCTTTCAACTTTCTTCATCCTGGAATTTGCTAAATATCTTTGATCCTATGGTCTTCGCTTCATGGCGAGCCTTAAGGCCAGTTGCCAGTCCGTGGAATTTTATGAGCAGGCAAAAATTCTATTGTTTATGACAGAAAATTTCGCTTTGCAACTGAGTAGATATCAAATTCCACTGACTGCAAACTGGTCTTTAGTGATTGATCATTCATTTTTTAACCATTTTCTATTATTGACAGATGATGCAGAAAATGTTCAAAGAATGCAATCTAATTCATGCTGATCTCAGTGAATACAACATGTTGTGGCATGAAGATAAATTATGGGTCATTGATGTGAGCCAATCAGTCGAACCAACGCATCCACGTGCATTAGAATTCCTCGTAAGGGATTGCAATAATGTTGTCACTTTCTTTGAAAAAGCTGGTGTCCCTTGTGTGATGAGTGTTGACAAATTGTTCAATCATGTCTCTGGTATGGAGGTCTCAGGGGAAAGAGAAGATTTTTTGAATCAGGTAATTTGATCTTATATTCTTTATTGCAGCTATTAACTATTTCCTCTTCTTTCAGGGTTTCAGGTCAATTCATTGTTTCCCTTGCAGGATTTAACAGTTTCCCCCTGGTTTCAAGTTAATTTGGTTGTTACTATTTTACAGGAGCTAGCAGTTTTCTTTCCAAAGATTATAATGTCTAATGTTGCCTCTAAATCATGCAACACTTAATGACGATGAAGACTTGTTGTTAGTTAAGAATCCGAATTTCTCTTGAAGAGTATGCTGAAAATCAGATTTTTCAAGAGTTTGTTTCATACCTTTTGAAGGGGACATGCAATGTAATGGTAGATAGGCTTGTCTATAAATAGAACAAAGAAGTCACTCGGACACAGCATCGTTTCTTTGGCTATCCATTCGTTATGGCGCATGTGCAACTTCGATTTGAATAGGATACTGTTAGATTTTTGGTCATTTGCAAATGCAAGCTTTTAACATTGCTCAAATCGTTTAAGTCAAGATTACAATATTTTTATCATTGTAAACCCTTGAGATCGTCGTTCACAGTTGCGGACATCTGGGGGGCAAGGGGGTGCGATCGCCCCCCCCCCCAATGTTGGCTAGAACAAAGATCTTTTGTTCGAAAACAATAGAAACAAACAATGCTTCTTAACCGAAACAATAGCTTCGCCCCCCCCCCAATATTTGGCAAAGTGTCCGCCACTGGTCGTTCAGTCAATGGCTAAATTGGGCAAGAAGATATTTTAGTGATCGTATGATAACATCACTTTGAACATGTTCAAATGCGTCTTCTTTTTGGGGACATACAAATGTTTGGATT
>REGL01000050.1:555272-571291 GCA_004194395.1 Aurelia aurita complex sp. Pacific
TTTTTCATTTTTGATGTTTTAGGTTTTTTGATTTTTGAGGCTGTGGTGCCCAGAATGTCCAAAGAGTAGACTTTCGAATCAAAGAGACAAACGAAATAAACTGCAATATGAATCAGATTTGGGGTTTCTACTCTATTTACACAACATGTGGCTAATCTTGACACATTTAGGCTGTTCTAAAAAAATAATCTGAATCCAGTGATGTTCTAAAAGATTTTGCAAAATTTTCGAATGTCCAAAGAAGCGAATAGCGCAACTCAATCGAATATCTCACATGAAAATGTATGAAAATATCACTCGATTCAGACTTTTCTGTAGAATTGCAGAATGTCTATTGTTTATGTCCACCCTCTAATATGTCACTTTGCCCATGCACATCCATATGATGACATTTGACCTCCAGAAATTTGGCGGGAAAGTTCAGCTCTAAGTTTAGCGACGACTACCCTGGGAGTCTGGTACCCAGGGTAAGCGACGACATTGCGACAACGATCATCGTGCACGCCAGCACCCAGGACCAGAAAGACGTCAGAAATGTCCACGTTGGTGACAAGAATGAACAAACTGGTGTAAGTAATCTGTAATGCTGTCTTCATATGCTATGTTCTTCTTTGATTTTCTCTTTCCTGCAAAAAGAATGCAAAGCTTTGAATCTTTTGGCCTGAATTAGCCTGACTCACAGACCAAACGAGGAGGCCAGGCCTAAATGGGAACCATTTTGCTCGTTGTAAAACGAGTACATAATTGCATCTCACAATTCCACAACTTCGTTCGTCAGGCTTCAAGGATGAGTTAAAGTTTTCTAGTTTAGGCCATGTGTAGGCAACAATATATGATGGTGGTTCCCGGAGGGCTGATGATACAAAATTTACATAGGCCTATCTAACATGCAAATACACAGCCTCAATATGAGGTATGATTGGTAGCAACTCAACAAGAATACAAGATAAAAGCATAGCTTCATTCACATAGTTAGTTTTCGTCTCTTGTCATTGAAACTTCCTTTCCTACCAAAAAGAAATTCATCTAAATTTTCTGAAACAACTCCTTGCCAACAAAGTTTGGTTATCCAGTTGTGCAATGCCAGATTGGGATATTTCCTTTGCCACACCGCACTCTTTCCCTGCTGTTCATGTTTTATTTCTGTTATAGTTCTAGCAGTGCAATTCACATAAAAAACTAAAGAAAACAATAGGTATATTGTTTAGTGACATGAACACCATTGTCCAAACAATTTTACTGAAAAAAAGTCCTGTTCTCATTCTGCAAACTTTCCAATCTGCGCTCAAAGCAATAGAACTCCTTTACCAAGAGATACACAAAAACAAAGGCAATTAATAATTTAAGAAGCACTTACATCTCATCCTTGTCCTCATATGGAACTTTCTCTGTTGCTCTTTTTATATGATAATGTTTCCAAATCATCTCTAGTATGAATGTCAAAAATGACATGACAATGCCCCCTAACAATACTGCATATACACCAATCATCTGCATAGCTGTTATTCTTCCGTACCCAGTACCTGAATTAGATAGAAAAGATGTTTTGGTAAAAATTGGAAAAGAGACCCTCTTTTTACCACTATAAATTGGAAAACAAACATTGTATAATTTTATAATATTTTTGGTCATTGAAAAATAAATCAAAAAGAAAATTCTATCATTTTTTCTTCCCCTTCAAGCCCTTCAAAGCCATTCACAGGCTATTCTAATCATAGGCTGATTGGTAATCAACACTGCAAAAAATGACAAAATTTCCCTACGTTTTTTCATGGGGAAATTTTTTGGGGAAACAGGCACTGTCCCCATAATTTCCCAAGGAGGAAATGGAAATGTCCGTTTCCCTTCAATTTCCCAGATAAACTTGTCCGTTTCCCCTAAATTTCCAAGCAGAAACTAAAGGGAAATTTTGATATTTCTTACAGTGCAAGTTTTGGTGATTTCTTAAACAGCAGTACTTGATCTAGGATATTCTTTTAATATTCATAGGTCAAACGTTATTCTCTACTGTTCATTTCGATCATAAACTTTTAGAAATTACCTGTTTGATCAACTTGCGCTTGGCATGCTGCAGATTCTTCCCAATAAAATTTCCTCCTTGCTTCAATAAATCCTGATTCTTGCAGCTTTGAAATGGCCACAGAAAATGTATCATACAGTGGTGAATTGAATTGAACAACAAATGCGTAGCTCCTTACGGGTAGGAAACTGTTTACTGGAGGGAATAAGAAGCAGTTATAAGAATAATATCACTTTTTTGTTGGCAACAGAAAATGTATCACACAGTGGTGAATTGAATTGAACAACAAATGCGTAGCTCCTTACGGGTAGGAAACTGTTTACTGGAGGGAATAAGAAGCAGTTATAAGAATGATGTCACTTTTTTGTTGGCAACAGAAAATGTATCACACAGTGGTGAATTGAATTGAACAACAAATGCGTAGCTCCTTACGGGTAGGAAACTGTTTACTGGAGGGAATAAGAAGCAGTTATAAGAATGATATCACTTTTTTGTTGGCAACAGAAAATGTATCATACAGTGGTGAATTGAATTGAACAACAAATGCGTAGCTCCTTACGGGTAGGAAACTGTTTACTAGAAGGAATAAGAAGCAGTTATAAGAATAATATCACTTTTTTGTTGGCAACAAAAAATGTACCATACAGTGGTGAATTGAATTGAGCAACAAATGCGTAGCTCCTTACGGGTAGGAAACTGTTTACTAGAAGGAATAAGAAGCAGTTATAAGAATAATATCACTTTTTTGTTCGCAACAAAAAATGTATCATACGGTGGTGAATTGAATTGAACAACGAATGCATAGCTCCTTACGGGTAGGAAACTGTTTACTAGAAGGAATAAGAAGCGGTTATTAGAATTATATCATTTGTTTGTTTGTACTAAGCAATGAATGTTTGGTAGATGAAATACTAGAAATTAATAAGAGGATGGAGGCAAAGAAATAAGACTTTAAATCAGCACACTACATCCTTTCAGACTTATGTTCTCTAACATAGCATTTTTCATTTTAAATGTTAGTCACACTCTGAAGAGAGCATAAGTTTGAACGACCTTAGTGCGCTGATTTAGAGTCTTGCTTCTTTGCCTCCATCTTCTTACTAATTTTTAAGCAATGAATATGCAAGATAACTTCATAGACAATGTATAGCCTGGAGCTTACAGTATTAGTTGTAAGAATGCCCTTAATAAAAGAATACAATTTGTGCAAAGTTTTCATAGAGTCTGCTCTGTTGTTCTTTAGGGCTTTGCAAGTTTTTATGAGGATGGTGACAGGGGGTATTGATGGTACTGCGTACTGGCCCCTACTGTATCTGGTACTAATACCTTTAAAGATCTAATTTAAAAGATTAGAGTGTTGTCTGATATCTCGATTGCCTCTAATGTCAAAGGCTATAGGTGAAAGGCCACAAGGCTGTAAGGTCATAAGTTGAAAGGTCACTCACTGGAAATGAGGTCGCAAGGTTTCTTGTTGGCAATGTCTTCTAAAAACGGACTTTCAGATAACAAAATTGTCGTTGTTTCTGTGCTATTTCTTATTTGCGCAACTCCCTCCTCAAAATAATGCACAAATGCATCGTGGGCAGTAATCCTTTCATAAATCATTCGGTATGGTTGATATGTGGCTGTTTGGAGTTGTGTATGAATGACTGAATGTTTGAATATCAAAATGTTGTAGTCCATCTTTGCAAGGGTTTCTAGATCTTGTATTTCTGTGAATGATTTCTTGAATGTAAAATAGGCAGCAAGATTGGCTGTGTATGATGACATCTGAATCAGGACAATGAACCAAAATACAGATACCAAGAATCGACCTAGAATATGAAAATGTCCCTACTATATTACAGATGTGTGTGTGATTCTGTATTACCCTTGTGATTGTGAAAATGGATTAATGTTTTTTCCTTGAAATGCTTTATCCACTCTAAAATGGCTAAAAATGTCTTCAAGGTTATTTCCGTGATTTAAAGTTATATTCAAAATTTCTAGACTGTTATGTGAAGAGGTTAAGGGTATCAGAAATTGTTATTTGGAGGTTTTTTTACTGGTCTCGCTGGAAAGGACTTTATAGGTATTAAAGAGCAGATGCTTTTATTTATCAAAGAGCAGATGTTTTTATTTAGACCCTTGCCTTTAAAACGACGTATGGAGAGTGCCGATTTCAAACAATAAGATCTTTGTGTCGATTTTGGTCCATTTATCACCAAGCTATTGGAAGAGTCAAACTTTTCATAGTTTCTTGTGAATTTCAGAATAAAGTTACGTTAAATAGAAAATGTCCTTACTTGGGAGAGATTTTGGTGTGACATATGTTCCTTGTCTCAAGATACACCCAAAAGTGAACCATAAACTGTTGAATAGACTGAATTGTTTTCCATCTTTTCCTTCCTTCTTCAGACGATACTGTCTCCATCCGTTAGGCCCGACATAATCCACAAAGAAGATGGAGAAAGTGACAACGAATATACTCATAAGAATTGTTAGCCAAACATTTGTCGTGAATGGTTCAAGGAATTGTGTTATACTGCTCACTGAAGGCGCTCGTTTCTTCATTAGATATGCAACATGGGCCTTCATGAATGGCTGAACAAAACTGATTATTTTCGATCTTACTTCATCGACTGTGAAGGGTGCGAGTGCGAGATCTGCTTTCTGCAAGAAAAAAGACGAAAAGAGCAAGTAGATTTTGATTGAATTTCCTGATATATTGATCTGAAATTTTGATAATGTTGGCTAGATTTGCCTTTAGAAATGGATGAACAAAAATATCGTTCTAGGTATCAGAAAGATAGGCCAAGATCAGCTTTCTGGATGGAATAAGCCAGGAAGAAAGTTAGCAGATATGGAAGAAATTCCTTGGTATCCTTTGTCAACTCTAAATTACATTGGAAAGATTTGCCTTCATGAATGGCTGAACAAAACTGATCATTCGTGATTGCGATTCATCGATAGCTTCCTCTAAGAGATTGAAGATGGAATAAAGCTACTAGATGTTACATGAAAACTTTATTCCATTTTTAAGCGTTGGGAAATCTTTCTTCGCTGTTTTGTCTCAAAGAAAAAGCAAATCAATCATTACTTCTCGCCCCGTTCTTCGTAAAACTCTCGTCCTCTTATCTGTGACTTTAAAACCCTCGATTTTTGGTATTTGCATCCTAACTTGATCGTAGGAAACCTGCCATAATCAAAATTGGATATGTAGTTCGAGAACCTAAGCAGAATCCCCAAAGTTCTCATTTTTTTCATTTTACAGTTTTAAAATAATTTATTGTCGGAAAGAACATTCATGACTATTTTGATTTTGTTATACAGTAAGAACCCGCAAAATAGAAACCAGTTTTTTCAAAACAGCCTGTTCAGTTTCTTATTAAAAGGTCATTAACGTTGAAACAGGCTGAACGGTTTCTTATCACATGGCTAAGAAACGTGCACTGATTTCAGTTTAATCTTTCATGAAAACCAAGAGCAAACATGAGCGGACAGTATGTTCTGGTTACCTAGCATTTTCTCTAAAGTTACTCAATGATAGCATACATGCCAAATTTATCATTATAGATAGAGATGCCTTTGCATGGAATATCTAAAAATGTTGGGCTATCTAAAAAACCTGAATTTCACGAAGATTTTCAAATACGAATTTATGTGAGGTCCTTCTATAAGAAACCTTTCTAAAATCAGGCTGAGAAGTTTCTTATATGAGGGCACCATTTATCAAAAAAATCAGGCTGAGGTTTCTTATAAAGTGGTTTCTATTTTGTGGGTTCTTACTGTATTCTTACTCAAGCCAAATATACCTCTTGAAAAAATTCTTGTTGCCACATTTGTCAAAGAATACAAACAATTACTCCACACCTACCTAGTTAGATGTTTCGAACTAATTTCTGCTGCCAAAACATCATTGAACTATAGATTCATTGGAAGAATATTTTGTAGAAGAATAATAATGTTAAATTAACTCAAACTTACATCATAAAACACATCACCAACCATTCCAATCCACTTTCCATCAACAAAAGATCCATATTCGTCATCCTCAATTTCATGCAAGACATATTCGAATTTCATCAGCCTTTTCATTTCATTTAAAATGTCAATCAGAAATCCTTTGTAAACTTTTGTTCCATTTGTCAGTTTCGAGATTGTGACAAATGGAGGGTCCTGTAATTGATATATTGGGTGAGGTGAGTGAAAAAAGGAGAATCCTCGTTTGAAAGGCAACCACTCCCTAGATATCGAGATGATGATATTGGCAAGTGATTTATTCAATAGTGGACATGTTCAGATAAATTTCAAAATTTACCTGACTGAAATCCGTCTCTCTGTTCTGAAGTTATGAGGGGTTTTGTCGAAAGCTCCTTCAAGAAACCTTCAAAACAGGCCTAAAATCACGACCAAATTTTCTGCCTTACAGCAATGACATTTACATGCTTTAATGGATTTAAACATATCCACTATTGAATGAAATATTTGCCAATATCAGTGTCTTGATATCCATGGAGCAGTGGCCTTTCAATTGGGGGTTGTTTTTCTTTACTCACTCTGTCGAATATTCCTTGAGGGTACAATAAAGTGAAGACCTTACGTTATGTTACTTTAAAAATGCAAAAGGTGAGTTTTGCAATTTCCCTTCAACAGATTTATTGGAAATCAGCTTGAACCCAGGGTATTTTTTAACGTACTGACTGGTGGAACATTTGCCCCAGTAGGCCCTTTTGCTTGTCCCAGCAGTGAAAGGAAAATTAGTACATTTACCCCATTGTCCTAAGTTAAAATGGGACCCTTTTTCATTCTCCCTTGTGAACTAAACAATGTCATTGATGTTGCTAGCTCAAATAACATCTCGGAGAATAACTGATCACAATTGCAAAAAGAAACTTTCGGTTGAGAACTGTAACTATAATTTGTTTTGTGCCCGAAGGCCTAAGCTATAATTGAATTGGATTGCATGAGAACAATGGAACATTTTGTCGTAAACTCAAACCGTAAAAAAATGGGGCCTTTTTGGCTGTTTTCCCCACTAGTGGAAAATCCTTAAAAAATACCCTGCTTGAACCCACTGCTGAGCCTTTTCAGTTCACATAGCAGAGCTAAGACAATCTTGTTGAATCTGTCTAACACAGACATATCTAAGACAACACTGTTGAACCAATAACAAATGTAGAACCCTTTCTTTAAAATATACTTGATTTTGCAATGCTGGAGACTAAAGGACATGCTGTTTTTGAGGCAACCACTTATTTTGCCTTTCCTCTGCCGTAAATCAGGAACCACTTCTCAGGTTGACTCAAATAAGGTCTCATAATATATATTGAAGCATACTCTATGCAACCGAATAGCTCCTTCACAGCAGTCACTAAACGAAGCATAATTATTTTGAGACACCGTGTACATAAATGAAAAACAATTTATTTTTCCATTATTTGTCCTCCTAAAAATTCATAAATGCTCGAAAAGATACTTACATGGATCGTCACCACCCTCAATGGACGGTTTAAGTGGATCGCATGATTATCAGTGATTTCATTTGGTCTAACTTTGGACCATAGGTTTACAGATTTGCCATTATTCGTTGCTGATCCAATCTGAAATTTTCAAAATAAAGAGGTTCATAAAGTGTGCCTTGTTAAGTGTGCCTTCACTCCCGGAGAATAATAAAAGCATCTTGATATTTGATATTTGATTCTTTTAAGGAGGGTTGCCCTTCAGCCGGAGCTGTTTTACTCCACTTAAAAATGTTACTTACAATTTAAAATTACTAAGAAATAGATTAAATATAATACAAAAATCATAGTGTTAAAAGCCTAATACAAATTTACAAAGTATGATAAAAGAAAAAAAACGCTATTTTCTAAATAGACTTAAGCATCCTTTCATTTCTAGTACCTCTCTCTCCAGCCCCTCTCCAGCCTTTCTTTTAGATTCAGCACACTGGATTGCTATGCTTTGTAATTCATTTTTTAGATATTCAGTTTTGCTGTTAACCTCCCAGTGACTGCGATTTAGGCAAACTATCACCAGAAATTTGCCACAGTAACCTGATGCAACGTGTTCTGCAATATTGACTACCATTCTGAGGAGTCTGGGGGACCCAAAAAATGGCCATCACGCCAAAAATGTCCGCATATCTATTGCGAGGTATGATTGGAATAAATATGAAACAAATTTGATAACTGAATAACTGAATAAAAAAGCGCAAAAGATCAACTCGATGCCTGCTCTCTGTGGATGTTGTCCCTCTTCTGCTCATCGTTCACTATATATATTAAACAAATTTGAAATTGAATCTGTTGTCACCTCACCTCTACGAAGGACCCATTATGTAAATTGAAGATATCCACATGATAATTATCAGCAGCTTCATTTTCGACGTATTTTGTGAGATTTCCATACTGCAAGAAATTACATGATCTTATTTTCATGTTTCAAAGTGGTGTTAGTTTGTCAGGATGGTTGCAAAATATGATTATCTAGATGTGATGGTTGTTTATAAGAACCCATTTTGCAAATCTCAGGATTTTAAACTTGTCGAAAATTATAATAATGTTTCAAAAATCATTTTAAATCCTAATGAATGTTAGATTCATCACATAAGTCTCAGCATTGCTCATTGAATTGGATGGTATCGCTGGTAATCAGATTAGAAATGTTGAACGAATACAAGGAGTCACGTCGTAAGTCTAAAGGAATGTTACGACCAATAAATTATTGTTAGATGAATTCAAGAAACGATGTATTGATTGTATTTTGTAACTGTTGTTTTCATTACCGTCATGAGTTTTGTTGTTCTTATAACTACACGAATTGTTTTGTTTACTTACGAATAACACTTTCAAACTTCCATTTTTCTTCAGATCCGACAAACATTGCACAATCTCTTGGATAATTCTCTGCATGGCGTGTGACAAGACGATTGAGAAATCCTGTGAAAATGTAAGTCGAGAGAGATTTTAAATCCTACAGAACAGAACTCTTTACATTATGATAAGAATTCTTGAGCCATATGAAGTATGAAAAGCTAAATTTTTTCTTGAGAAGAACTTCTTAGGCAGGAAAACCATGTTGATATGCTTAAGGCCTGAGCTGTTTTAGGAGAGCATTGAATTTGGACAATGTGAGCTTTGGCCTTCCGCTCTACATTTTTAACTTATGAAGTGACATTTAACCTTCGGCCTGATTTTTTAACCTTGCTTCAGAGCAAACTGCGTTTCTTCTATCTTCAATCAAAAGCTCTACATTGGCATCTCTCTTCAACGATGTTTATGGTTTCAAGTAAATGAACGGAGATATACAGACATGATGGATTTAAACATAGCGCAAAAGAACGGCGCGAGCCACTTATGTTTCTATTGTTTTCATCGATCGAAAACATAAGATACAATAGGTTATATTTAGACTGACTTACTTTAAGACTGTTTTATTATTGACCATGGCTAATGTCGGGAGAGATAAGAGAAGTAAAATCAACGATAAGAGACTCTTGTCTACAAAAGTGTCATATTTGATTGCAATGCAATGGCTGGGAAGACAAAACATACTGCAATGTCTTACGTTCTGGTTGAATGTGTGATTCATGTAGAGACTGTTCTTTGCACCCTTATGCTTTGTAGAATGATTCGCTCGTAGTCCAATAACCATTTGTGCTTCTTCAATTCCATTGAGATATCTGCTGCTTATCTGTGGGTAGAAAATACTCAAAATTATACGGATAAAGGACTCAAATTGATAACCTTTGCAAAAGTCAAATTCTCGTCTTCGTGGTTCAAACTTTGCTCAACAACGTTGCATATTTCAGTTAGCTGTTCAAGATTGGTTCCTTTCGTCTTGTTCGAAGTTGGTAAGAATTGTGTGCTCATTAATTTCTTTTGCAATTGAATGAAACCGCAAAATTTGTTGTACCAAGTTTTAATTCATCTTCCTATGACGTTATCTTTCTTCCAGGCGTTTATGGTTAAACAGAGATACCTTTGGTGCAACGTTAATGATGTTTTCGTCAACACTAAACAAGACGAATTAGCAATAGCAGCAGCAGGATTGTCATTGAAAACAGTTTTCATTTTGCGAATGATAGCGGATTTAATGATGTACAACGATCAAGAAACGATAATCGTATGTTTGTATGTTTGTTCAGTTTTATTCTGATGGTAAACTTTACTTACAGGATTATGCAGAATCAATGCTGGTACCATTCTTGCGTGTGATCTGTTCACAGTTTTGATCTAAAAGAGAAAGAACCGAAATTATTAGGGAAATGACGGAGAAGAAATCTTTTTGTAGATGTGCCTTTATTGGTGGGCCATTGATTCAATACTTAAAGAGAATCAACGGAGATAAAAGCCCCGCGCGGAAGGAGTCTGGGTATTCTATTATTAGCCTATTGTATTTGATGATCTCGAGACGATCATGGATATTGTTTAGCAAGAAGAACAATAACATGCGTAGGAGTTTTCAATGCCCTATTTATAGATGACCTCCTCTTAGCTCCGTTCATTCACTTTAAAGGGGCTCCGTCGCCAAACGATAAACAAATCCGTAAACTCGCACGTGTCACCAATTATCCATTGTTCATCCATTGTTTTCTGCAGTTTGTTTGGTGTCTTCACCCAAGCCACCAAAAAGTAACTGTTAGAAATCCACTTATATCCGAGCAATCGTAGAAGATATGAATGTTTGGTTTGTTCCTTAGTGAAGTATAATGATTTATGTCCAAACAGCAACTTTCATTTTGAAAAAATGTGAAATTCCTGTGTGATATCATCTTTTGAAAAAACTGCATAAATCATCGTTTTGTTTACATTTTGGCGACGGAGCCCCGTTAAGCCTTCAACCACGCGCGTGTTTCAACGCACTAACTGAGTCGACTTGGTTTCCACCATGTTACAAAATTTCAGTTCATTTCTTATTTACGATTGCAAATCTTCTTTTGATTTTATGTCTCATTAGTCACATTAAGCAATCTATTAAAACTTATATTTCAGTCTTAAATAACTGCATAAAAGATTGACCAAATATTATTTTCACACTCTGAAATTAATGCTGTTCTGTGTATCCCTGCATAAATATTATCACAAAGCTAACACACTCGTTATTCCAGCAAGATGTTTAACCATGATCAAATCTCAAAATATGTTCGATTATTGAACACAAGGAACACATCAAAACTTTCTCACCATGTTAACAATGGATTGCAAATGACGATCCTCACACATAAGTACAACAGCATGAATCGAGAAATTTGCAAATATCTTCAATCTTTCCAATGAATAACCAGTAACTGTGCCGTTTTCATGAACATTGAGGGGATAACTTCGCCTGCCTCCGAAGTTTCCAAGAGAAGCCTTGACGTAATTCTTGAATATTGACCCATGATTTGCTATGATGAGAGAAACTTAGTATTGGTAAAATGAAATTTGCTTGCAACAAAGTTTTAAGAAACAACTATTAGTATAGTCTTTGCAAGGAATCATATCTGGAAGTAAAACTATATAAGGAACTACATAATATATTCAATCATGTCTACATTTGAACCATATTTCTTTTCAATGAAATAATTTGCTTTTGATATTACATAATAAACACGAAATCAAATGATGCAAACCGTCATATAGAACTGCGACTTCATCCCAATCCTGCTTTATCAAAAGCTGGTTCACTGTATTTGAAAATGTTTCACTTCGAGGCTGCCTCCATATCATGTGACCAATAGAATCCTTTCTACTGCTTGTCAAACAATCACTTTTGCATAATGAAATAACTGATATTTTAAAAACTTTGTTTACAAAATCATTGATGTTGTTTGAGCAATCAATACTGACTACGAGGCTTGTGTTGTAGTGTTGTATATCTTGGCCTAGAAAATAAATCAAATTTTAAATCATTGCGAAAATTCTGAAATGTTGTTTTTTTAAAGTCATTTTGTTTGATACTGTTAATTCGTGAAATGGCAAATGCTCATAGTTTCCTTCAAGCTCACTTTTCATTTGTCAATGCTTTAATTGTGTGCGTCTTGACGAATTTCATTAAGTTTCACGCCATTCTTTTTTTTAAACCAAAATTTGCAACGCTGCTAAAGTCTGTTTCAAATTTGATGTCTCGTGAAATTTGCAAGACAATCCAATTGGTTTTACTTTGCAGACATTTACATGTGATTTCTAATTTGAGCCAAACTTTGAATATGTGTATTTTTTAGATTTTCATTTATTTAAATTTCTTTATTCATCCATAAACTTTCGAAAGCTGCTATGAAGTAAACCTATTGATATTTTTCAAGGCTATTTGTCCAAGGCTATTATATTCAAGGCTATATGTTTTAAAAATAATCAAGATCTTCGCATAAATAAATTGATGTTCAACGTTTCATATATCTTGAAGGAGAATCTATGAAGTTTTCAAGCATCCTTAATCTTTACATTTTAAATTTTGTATGCAATATGAATCTTACAAAATTGTATATGACAACCAACTTACCAAGAATTAATAAATCCTTTTTGCCTGAACATCTCCAGAAATTAAACTCAAAGTTGATTTGGCTTCTTGCTTGAGACTTTACCTCTAATGTTGTATTGCGTATTATTTGTTGTTCTTTTTGTGATAGATTTTTATGGAGGATACCTTTGCCATGGAAAAAAGAAATTTTTTAAACAGGATACCTTGGTCATGGAAAAAATAATGAGATTTTTATGCAGGTTACCTTTGCCATGGAAAAAAGAATATTTGTAAGCAGGATACCTTTGTCATGGAAAAGAGAGTGAAACTGCATGTTATGTTGCAACTCACGAATCATAGACCTTTTGTCATTGATAGTTGAGTCAACAATATTTGTCATAAGCTAAATCACGATGAACCGTAAAAAAGTGTAATTGGTTTTTATACAGGCTGTCCCAAATAATTGTGTCCCATTTGTGTAGCTTTACAGAGAAGCTGTACGTTTTATTGTTCAGTTCTTGATACAGTGGCATAAAATCAGGTCTTCGATTTTGAGACCAGATTTTAGCCAATCTGACCAATTGATGCTGATTTATGATACACGAAAGTAAAGAAATCACAACTCCAGAAAGAGCAATTTCTTTGTTCCCTAAAATAACAAAACGAGGTAAATACAAGAATAAGTGATAGCAAGAAAGGATTCTATTGCTGTGTTGGAACTCTTCCTAAAATTTAGATAGGATGATTGTTTTGTTTACTGATGGCACAAGAACACTGAGCAATTTTCCAATGTAGGAAGAATTCAGATGCAGTGCCAGAATGTTCACAGAATCCTGATTTATTGTGCCAGAAATCAGCAACCATGTGCCTGAATTTATAAAACAAAGTCTCTTGATTCCTATCCTATGCAATTGTCTCAAGAATAGAATAATAGCGCGTACATCTCCTCTTGCAGCTACAACATAAATGGGCCCCAATTTTTTGGGGACACGCTGTAGATTCATAGATCCAGTCCTCTCTCCAAAGAGTTACTCATCATTTATCAGAGAAGATATTTGGTGAAGGTCCTTTATTTCGATGTGACCAGTATTTTGCACATTTTACAATAAAATCGTATGCAAAGAAAATTTATTAACTAAAGCCAAATGATAGAATAGCAAGCTTGACTGATGGGCTTACATCAAGGACACAAACGCAAAAGCGTCTGAAAGTATTTTATTATAATCTCTTTGCCTACCATCAAGTGTTACTAAGAACCTGAATCTATCGCAATCGCAAAACCCTACTTTTGTCAAAAGGGTTTTGTTGGATTCTTGTTGAACAGATAATTAGAGTTGATAGATATTACTTACCTATACTAACTGTTTTATTTTCACTTGCAGCGACAAAAATGAGAGAGAGAAGAAGCAGTGATATTTCCAGATGCATTGCCTTGGTCTTCTTCAACTGCAAAAGGAACAGAGCGGCGTAATTTTCAAAGCAAGTAAGCAATGTTTATTTGTTTTAGGATTCAACTTCGTTTATTTTGAAAATTGTTCTTCCTAAAGCCACACACACTGGTGATATTGCTGATGATATCGCTGATCATAAACTGGTAGTTGGAATCAGTATGGTTGTAATATGTAAGGAAACATTCCTCCAGCAGATATACAAACTTGTAATTTCTTTACAAGGTTTAATAAAGTTTATAAACATTTCAGCAAATTCATTCCTTATTTCAAAACTCTAAATTATTCATGTAAATAAACAAAGAAATAGTTAATCACTTTCAGAATTTGAATTTCTGTAAGATTTTTAAATGTTGTAACGGAGGCGGTGCTGTTTTTCATTCGACACACATGATCGCTTTTGGAAACATGATAACATCATTTTAGTTTACAAAACATGAGAAAGAAATATAGAAACTAAGATCTAGTGATTTCTTTTGAAGACATACGCCCTCTAGACGATGTAAAAAACCCGTTGCAAAGTTTGTTAAAGGACAAATTAATTTTCTTAATGCTCAGCAACACTATAAGCAATGCTAAATTTGTTGTTTTGAAAATTTGGAAGTAAATTTTATCTGCAGTGCAGTGGCATTGATAAAAGGGTTCTTCGTAAAATAAAAGAAACATCTTCCAGAACAGCGAACATACTTACAGATTCTATGACTCCAGCAGCCTTCTATCAAATCTTGAACAATTCGTTCGCAAATCTTATTTTGCACTTCCTCAGTTTGCAGCCGTCACACGCAATTTGTAGCAATGACAGGTTTTAAACTTCAATGCCATCTATTCTTTCAAGAACAAAGCTTGTCAGTGAGCATAACATGACACTTGCTGTCAATCAAATTTAGTTGCTATAGCAATTAAATGATTGATGTCATAAGAAGCATTTCGACTGATCGATTGGTTGTTATTGGACGTGATTGCCTTTTTGAAACACCGCTTTTAGAAAAATCTAGAGAATTAAAGCATGGAGCTCAATCTTTAAAAAACATTGGTTGATGCATCTTTAAGTTCTTCAGGTACTTTAATGTTCCTTGGCAGTCTACCTGAATCTTTTATGTTACAAAATTCACTCTTGCTGGAGAGAGGAAGGTTTTCTAGAATAGACCCCAAGTAGCTCCAGGGTTAAATCTACCATTAGCCTCAATACACTCTGCAGTGTCTGCAGTGTTACACTTTGAAAAACATTCTGCAAAACTTTCTATGGCATATATGGCATTTCGTCTGCATTGACCATCCTGATTAGTTTCAGCTAAAACATTGTCTAAGGATATAAATTTGTCCCGATTGCCTTGATGCTGTGAAGATTGTCTGGAAAATTAATCTGGCAGATGTGATCAAAACTGTATGATAGATATTGCTCATTCGTAGCTACGATTTTTAATCATTGCATGTTTTACGATCATGCTGAAATATGACGTCATTGTTTTGATGATGTAAATCTTCAATAAGTTTAGTGATTCCTCTTTTCAAAAGTTTTAATTAATTTTACTATTGCCTCCTGAGAATTTGTCAATTTGCACTCCTTTCTTTTCTTGATGCCGAAATTTGATGATCAAAAGAATTTACTGAGCAACGCAGTTGTTTGCTTTTAGAATTAAACAAATTCGGATTTTCTCAGAAAGTTGATCTCGCGCGAAGGCGGTTCTAACGGGTGTTCATTTTGAATTTTGATTCAAAACTCAACGAGATTCCTCATGCAATTATTCTCTATTATGTCAAAGAAGATTTTAAGAATATTGTGGAAGGAAAAGTTTGCTGAGTTAATTACAGTGTATTTGCATAAAGTTTTGTCTTTGAATTGGTTGTTACCAGGCAATCGTTGTCACAGCAAACTTCTCGAGGACCATATTGCCTCACCATACATGGTAATTTCGTTGTTGTTGTTGTTACATCTTGTAATTCCTGTTGTTGAAATATGTGCTTTTGCAAGGCACGGAGCTTATGTAGAATTGAGCCCCAAGATTCATTTTTGGCAACTTCTGAACGAACAGATTCATAGATGCAGAATGTGGGGGGGGGGGGGGGGGGGGGAGGGTTGTTCATCCTCTTAAGAGGATGGCACGTGCTAAAGCGTGCAGAAGTCATTG
>REGL01000050.1:571801-596689 GCA_004194395.1 Aurelia aurita complex sp. Pacific
GGGTGGGGGGGAGGGGAAGAGGCGCTATGTCCGGCAAAGTTTTTGAACATGCCCTATTTCAACCTCAAAGTGCACTTTTCTCAGTTTTTAAAGATTTATGAGTGCCTCTCCAGTTCTGAAAGTATCCTACGGAAAGCTGTTCCCAATAGAATAAGACCTGCTTGTTTGGTCCCTGAAAAGATTTGGGTTTCAGATAGTTCATGAGCCACAAACAAAGAACTTATTGGTAGGGTAGGACAAATGAGGTTGAAAGGTAGCTGATCCATTCATCTTTCGCCGAAAGTCATTGACAGATATCTTTCTAAGATAGAAGTGATTCATAAATCAAACTAACAATGATTTTGTTGTGGGAAATTATGCTGAAACTGTAACCTTGATTTCGTCAGTGACTCCTCCTCCAACCCTGCTCATTTTACCCACCATTTTACGCACCTTGTGGCCCGAAAACCCTCTCCATAGAAACTCAAAGATCAGATTCAAAGATTGCAAACAAAAGAATGCAACTGTGAAATTTGATGTGATTTTTAAGGTGATAATCAAGTCAAACATAAAATATTTGTACTGATCATAAAATTAAGAGTTAAATGCTAATATTCTCCATAAATCTTTCAATGTCTTTTTTTATTATTTACAATAAATTACAAAATGTGCAAAAGTATATACATAAAATGAAGAATCAACCGAAGCTGTTTCTTGTTCAAATGTAATTAAATTCATGTCAGCAAAATTTTGTCAGAAATTGCTATGATTTCATCTAAAATCAAAACTAAGTTACTATAATCTGTTTGACAAAAGTGAATTTTTGATCTCTGAAAAATGTCTAAATAACCCTCCAAGCTATACAGTCTTCTGAGATCTTGGAAAACGGCCTTAATAAAGGCGAATTTTACGACAAAACATTTGTCAAGATAAAGTGAACTTTAGGATAGGCTACAACTAAGTCTAGTTTTCATGTTGAGGAAACAACGACTTTTTTCAAGGTTATTTGAATACTTTATTCTTAAAAATTTTATGATATTGAAACACACTTCTGTGATTTTAAGGTAGCTGTTGAGCGAGAGGGGCCCAACACCCATGCTTATAGAACATTTAAGCTAGTAGATGTCTTTGATATTTTTACGTTCCTAGTGATGAATAGAGTTGGGCTGTGTTTTTTCATTTTATTGCCATTCTCTTTCTCTTAGAAATGACAGACAACCTAGATAATACCTATCACTTCTTAATCAACAACTGCATTTGTGAGAATTTTTATGAGAGTCCCTTTCGAAAGATGAATTTTTGATAAAGCTGCTATTTTTTTCTTAAACTCTTTAATTTAATCCTTTTTCTCGTGATAGCTGATTTTAGCCAGATTTTATTCATTCCTCCATCTTTAAAACTCATCTTTCATTGCTGCTCTTAAAAGTTTATGCTTGAACCAAGTTGATTTTCGTTCCGATCTGCTGACTTCGTTGTGTTTGAAGTTCCAACTTTCGTGGATAGGCTCCTGCAAATTGAAAGGTAGTCTCAGATTTAAAAAATGGAATTGGCTTGTGTTTGATTTTTAAATTAAAGATTCAATTTCTTGCATTGATGAATATGATGTCATTTGATATTTTCTCTTATTTTCCTAATTAAAGATCTTCCTTTTTTGGCAGCTATTCTGTGAACACAGCTGGGATTGAAGGAAGAAGCTACACAATGTAGTTGTGAAAGAAGACACTTGATTGTGGAGATGCTCTTCAAGATTTACTCAAATGTGATCGGTGAGTGTCAGAAATGTTTTGTTTACTTTATAGCTTTCTGTTTAAATCAAAACTCTTTGGATATATTAATGATTGCTGGAACAATTTTAGTCTTTAAATAGAAGACCTTTTAGCTATTCTACAAAAGAGCCTGGATCGATCGTTATTTTCATACATTTGTACATTTATACGCGAGGTTCGATCGAGTGGCGTTGGAGCTTCTATCACTATTGTGCACATTCGAAAATTCTACAAATGTATCAAAATGTCGTTCGATTCTAACGTTGTTTTAGAATAGTTAAAAGGTCTATTCCCGTTTGAATAGCCACTGCTTTCTGAATATCAAGACAGTGATATTGGCAGATATGTCATTCAAAATTCGGCTCATTCGTGTTTACAATCAAGGGGATTGTTGCTTTACTTCCTTGGTACCCAAAGGCTTGATTTGATTTAAAATGAAATGTCATTTTGCAGACTATGCCAAGCAAGTTTACCCTGTTTAGATGCATTTTAGATCACAAAACAAATAGGCGTATATTTTATCTTGTTTCAGATTCCAAATAATCAAAACCTGGAATTTCCATTCTCTGAAATTCGTACAAAAATCAAAATGGTAAATCCATTCTCATTAGATAGATAAGAGAAAAGTTTCAAAAAATGTTTATGTAATCTTTTTTAATGGGAACAGATTGGGATGCGGAGGGATCATGTCTTGTTGCGTTACGATATTTTCGATACATTAGCCATCAAATTTCATAGCCAGACAGACTCTGTTCTAATTTCCTGGAAGATAAAAGGTTGTAAAGAATACAATTCACCTCTTTTTATTATCAATGAATGTTTTAACAGTCTTCCCCAAGCTTCGCCTCCACCAAATTTCAATGCCAACCACCACAACAGAAATGACAATTCCTGCTGATAATACCAGATACACACCAAGCATTTCTTTGACGTCCAATCGAGATTGTGAAACTGAAACGAGATTGCAGTAATAGACATTTATTTTCTTTCAAATGAATTAAGGACACCTTATTCTTGCAATCGTAATATCCCAAGAGACATCGTGTGTGACTACACACCAAGTATTTATTTGACGTCTAGGGGATTGTGACATTGAAACGAGATTGCAAAAATATGTACTTATTTTCCTACCTCGTTCCCAGGGTGTTCTGACGTCATACGCTGGTCACGAAGCCGAAGAGGTAGAGCAACGAACTCACTCTGGGGACGAGATTGCTTATTTTCTTTAACATGAATTAATGACAGTTATTACCGGCAATCATAATATCCTAAGAGACACCGTGTGTGACATTTCAAGCAATGATAATAACAGCAATGTTAACTTGTCACCTTACCTGATTGCATATCCTTGGGACATTGATTTTGGTACTCCCACCATTTCCTTTCAAACGAATCTGTCACTCCTTGCTCCTGCAATCGCAATATCCCTAGGGACATCGTGTGTGTGTATTTTGAACTCAATGGCAAACCAAACGCAAAGCTCATTGGCTGTAGAACGTTTTTCACTGAAAAGAGAACGAAGAATATTTAAACAATATATGTGCGGAGAAATTTAAGGAAAGCCTTTGTTCGTTTGTTCGTTTGTTTGTTCGTTTGTTTGGTAACATGTTTGGTAACAGATCTTTCGTATCTGTAATCTCTCAATAGACCTTTTAGCTATTCTGAAAGGAATCAGAATCGAACAACATTTTGCTACATTTTGTAGAATTTTCGAATGTGTACAATAGTGATAGAAGGTCTAAAGCCACTCGATCGAACGTCGCGTATCAAAATGTATAAAAATAACGCTCGATCCAGGTTCTTTTGTAGAATAGCTAAAAGGTCTATTCAGGATTAGTGAAGCATACTTCAGATAGTTTGCGCAGAAAATGCACAAATGAGGAGAAAACTTAGAAGATTATTCTCCTGATTCTTGAGCCAGGCAGTTGGAAGAGAGTGAAGGAGATCATGTATTTGTAGCTATCCTTCGTTGTTTTAGGGGGAGGGGAGCAAGGAAGCAGAAATGCATCTCTCATCCTTACTGATGAGACTCTTTTATAAGGGTTTCATTTGGTTGAGTCAGGAAGATCGGAAGATTGTCAACATAGAAATAATTGTCAATTAAGATCCAAAAGAGATTATATCATACTACAGCACACAGCACAACATTATTCAACGCAACACAATACAACACAACACAACGCAACACAATACACCAGAGCACAACAAACTTTTGAGACTTCGAAAGAAGGGTGTTTGCCCATTTCCAAAGATGTGAAATTTACTTTTTTCCTCGTCCTGTCTGAAAATCTTGCAGAGCCGGGTGAAATTTAGCATCATTCATTTTTCGCTTTGCTGCTTGCGTACTATACGCAATAAACGTTCATCTTACCCATATCCAAATCACATGGCTTTCTTCCTTTGAAATACGTCAGAAAAGGCTCCTCCGCAATGAACGCCTTCACTTCTCCGTCTCTCGTCATCTGCACAGCCTTTTCGTGTGCATCTGCAAATGTCCCTCTTTTGTTGACTTGTTCCCATACTTTCCGGTGAACACTGTTTGTTGAAATCTCTATCACTTTGGAAATGGCACTATCTTTCAGTAGGATGACGTCATACCCTTTTAGCATGGCATTGTCTAGTGACGTCACGGGAAGTTGATTGTTTTTCAAAACCAGAAACGAGGCTAGGTTAGCTGTATATGTGGCATTCCAAATCAGGACACAAAACCAGAAGCAGCCAGCCAGAATTCGACCTGTTATTTGAATAACATAGATTGATTAATCAATCAATCATTCAATCAATCAATCAATCAATCATTCAATTTATCAATTTGTCAACTAATGCTTGTATTTCTATACTTCAATGTTAAAGTGTCTTATATATGTTTGTTTTTACCTCTTTGGAAATAGTTAGTTATTCATCGAGGGATTCCGAAAATGCTGTATGCTATTATCTTTTCAGACGTTCAAGCCTGCTGGTCAAATCATGCAGACATGACAAAAAGCAAATGATTATTGTGGTTCACTGCTGGAATATGATAAGACATACCAAACTGAAAGGGTAAGTTTCAAATTGTATATTTTATGTTTTATTATTCATAAATATGAAATAATGCCAGCGAATATCTTACAGTAAAACAAGACGGTCAGCTTCGCTGGATGACTGATAACTTATTAATATAATTGCTTCGCTTTCTTATTTTACCACTTGTTTCATTTACTTACACCCTGCAAGATCCATAAAGGTTTAGGCAGTTCCATAAAATCTACGAAGAGTAAGGGCGAATTTTGTAAAGCGAAAATTTTATTTTACCGAGAAGACAAAACGATTTGCCTTTCAGAAGATAGATTTACACTTCTGTGTGCACTCAATCAAATCAAAATGAACAGAGAAAGCAAAACGTTATGATCAGCAGCGTTGGAGGTGGGAAATCTATCCTTGAGGGTACCAAATCGCTTTATCTTAATCAAACCTGTATCATTTGTTTTACAACATTTGCCCTTGCTTATGGATTTTTTCTCAGGCAACCCTCCCCCCAAATTTCATCTTCCCCTACGCTCATGGTGAAATACCTGATAGATTCCTTGGTGTATTATCTGCTCCTTGTGTTAGCATACATGCCATACAAAACCATAAACTATTGAACAAACTGAATTCATCTCCATCTTCTCCCTGGGCTTGCTGGATCTGCCTCCATCCATATGGGCTGTATTTATCCAGCAGATACACAATTACTGTGACAACGAGACAGCTGGATAACAGCAAACACCATGCAGGGATTGTAAATGGTAGCATAAATTGAGTGAGATCCAAATCTTTTTCTGTTTTTATTTTGACGAGTAGGCCCACGGAGAAATGCATGAATGGTTTTGTAAAGCTGATTAATTTCTGACGGCTTGCTGATACGACAATTGGGTTTAATGCTATGTCAGCTTTCTGGAAAATGAAAAACTGTTTTGTTAGGTTTGAACCTTTGCAGCAAATTGAACATGTTTTACTCAGAGTTATGCAAGATGCTATTTCAGCGTTCTGATTAAAAGGTGTATCAATACCTTTAAGCTCGAGCTGTCATTTTTGGTTAAACTTGGCTCCTTTCTNCAAACTGAATTCATCTCCATCTTCTCCCTGGGCTTGCTGGATCTGCCTCCATCCATATGGGCTGTATTTATCCAGCAGATACACAATTACTGTGACAACGAGACAGCTGGATAACAGCAAACACCATGCAGGGATTGTAAATGGTAGCATAAATTGAGTGAGATCCAAATCTTTTTCTGTTTTTATTTTGACGAGTAGGCCCACGGAGAAATGCATGAATGGTTTTGTAAAGCTGATTAATTTCTGACGGCTTGCTGATACGACAATTGGGTTTAATGCTATGTCAGCTTTCTGGAAAATGAAAAACTGTTTTGTTAGGTTTGAACCTTTGCAGCAAATTGAACATGTTTTACTCAGAGTTATGCAAGATGCTATTTCAGCGTTCTGATTAAAAGGTGTATCAATACCTTTAAGCTCGAGCTGTCATTTTTGGTTAAACTTGGCTCCTTTCTTATTCGTAGGATTTAATCACTAAGAAAACTTTAAAAACAGTAAGTTTTACCATTTTAAGACGGCGAGCCAAAATACTGACACACATTTTCTGAAGTTGGTAAAATCTGCATTGGAAGGAGGAGGAAGGATAATAGCAAATATGAAACTACAGACGAAGCAAAGCTTTACTTTTTGCACTGTCATAAACTTTTTCATTTTCTTGCTTGTTAGGACAATGTGAAATCTTGAAAGTGATGTGTGAGCGATATTTTCTGAAGTTCCTGAAGCTATATATTTGATCTGTAAGCATTTTAGAAAGGTGATAATTTTGATAGTCTGATAGTTGACAATCTTTGAAAAATGAAAAAGAGTGACAGAATTTACTGGAAGATTTCTCTAAGGTCCCTTGGCTCAATAAGCTTTGCTTCTTCTGGGGCCTTTGAAATCATATGTAGTTAGTTTTAACTGATATGTTCAATGAATCATTATCATCACAAGTGATTCAAAAACTACCAACCTCCTCGTGTAGCTCCTGTATTAAACTGCTAACATTATCTGATTTGGCGTGGTAAATCTTGAAGTTGAACTTGAGCAGTTTAGAAAGCCTCACTAGCAGATCATAGCTGTACCCACTGTACTCATATGTGTTGTTGCCTTTATCGGTGATTAACACGAAGGGCTTTTGCTGTGAACGAGACGAGAGAGAAAATCTTTCAAAAGCCATTAAGTTCAAAGATCGCTGCCTGTCAACTAGGATGGAGTATACTAGCAGGTGTGGTTGTTTAGGGGTGCAATGAACTTTCTTCACTGCTCATTCACTTGGATTTCTTGAGGAGAAAAGGTTTTCTCTCGTCTATTGTCTTGTGTGCAAAGGTATTGCCATACATAAAACCTGCTCATCTCCTTAGCTTTGAAATCTTCTTCATTTTGAGTGAATGAAAGGAGCTTTGCCAGTAAAATTAATTGAAGTGTTTCTCAATGCCCCATTATCTAAATTGACTTTTCCCTCGCCATTGCTTTTGGGACTGTCATGCTCGCCTAACTCTATCCTGTTAAAAACAGCTTACCCAAACATTTTCACGAGAGCTATGCACTACTCTTCTTCTCAAAAGAATCTCATTATCTGGTCTGAAGTAATTTGAGTCAAACTTTCAGAACCAGGGGTAGCGATTAGAAATAACGAGATTGTTAAAAGACTAAAGCATGCTCAGTAAAATGATAAGCAATAATTCAACTATAATTCGAACTATAATTCATTGCCAGGAAATTCGCTAGTATATCATACCTCCATTGCAACTACTCGTAATGTTTTATGTGCAATCTGAGTTGTAGGTAATGGTCTGTTGACTGATACTGTTCCCGTTATCGTCATACCATTGGTTGAAGTATATGTTCCAATCTAGAACAAGAAGGAATCGATGAAACTCATCATCATCATCATCATCATCATCATCAATTCCTGACATGGCCACCCTGATTACGCCCCTCAAAGTGCTTCTGAAACTAATATTATTAATACAAAATCTGTAAAAAGAATAGTATTTTGTACTTTGTTGATCCCAGAGATGAGAGCTCAGACGAGCTCCAATTTGTTCGAAGGAGAGAGAATTTTGAAATTGGATCTTGTCTCTCCTATCTAATTAAGTTTCTTTATTTTGTCATGGTAGGCTCTTTCCTTAACCAATACACGAAAGGTTAATAGTCATCTGCATAGCAAGCCATTTTCCTTCCTCTTAATTTGTGTTCATTTTCTGCATCTTATCTTTGAAGCCTCCAGACTAGCATTATGAAAATATCCGAATATTTCATCAACGATTTGAATCGTTTTACATTTACCTTTTGAAATCAGTTTTTGTTCTTCATTTGGATTGATTCCTTACTTACCTTTTGAAATTTGTCCTTTCTTACCTTTTGAAATCTGTCCTTTCTTAAATTCATGACTTCGAGTGTTGTGTAATTTCTTTTTCCATTTGCATCGATTGCTAACTCTCCAGTTAAACCTTGAATTTTTACCTGCAGCAGAAAAATTAATTGCAATGAATTCCACTTAAACTTATTTGGTTTCTACTGATAATTGTCTCGTTTTGTTTTATTTGACTCCCCTAGTATTTATTTTCCCTTTTACATTTCTTTCGCCTTTTATGGTACCCTTTTGTCACAGCCTATATCATGGCAATTCACGCCCACTTCTAAGACGCTGATCATGGATCTTGGATTAGGCCCGAAAAGTTCGAGTAAATAATGAATAACTTAGAAATCCAAAATGTATTTACTTGGACTGTCAAAGCTGAACTGTCGCTAATATTATATCTGTCACTGGATGTGTCTCTTTTCTGTATCAAAACAGAACAGTCAATGAAATATGAAACATCAAATACAAATAGTAAGTCATAACCGTGCCTAATGTTAATATATTATGTCACACTGACAGCATTTTAGTCATATCTTACGTGATCCAACAAAGATTTTCACTCACTTTTCTCATTGCTTCCCTCACTTTCCCAGCATTTATTGTCCTATTTGGGAACAGTCCAGTCGCTGTTATTGTTGTTGTTGAGTTGGTTGGTACCCATTGGCCTCTTGTTATGACATCATGTATGGCATTTGCTGCCAGTGAAATTGCATCATAAAGCAGTGCTGAGGATTCCTGTAAGAATGAGAAGACTTAATTTCTGATAATTCAGTATAGCCTGGCAGAATCAAATTGTTATCTTCGGTTTATAAGAAAATCATTTGACTTTCCATACATCTCCTAAACTTAGAGAAAAGTCCCTTAAAAACTTTCCTATGGAATAATCATCCACCTACAAGTTTTCCAATCTTTCATTTCATGTCCATCTGTAAGAAAGCTATCCCTGGTCTCTTTCTTTTGCTCATGATCTCTGATAATAGGCCCAAGAGCTGCAACATGACTGGCACTAAGACATGCTTCGTATAAACTTTTTTATATTATATAACTTGTAAATACTTGTAATTGTGGCAAATGATACATACATAAACAACCATGTTACATTATAAATTGATGGTTTTTGAGCTGATTGAGGTATTCACTTGGAACAGATATAAATTTTCTGTAACTTGGATTTGAATGATAAACAGCAGAAGTGGTAGTCAGTACTGTGTGTTGTGCTAAGATTGCTAGTCAGTTCAAACGAATATATGTTACAAAGTCCAATCTGAGACTGTCGACCTTCTGTGCAACGCTTTTGGAAAATAGCAACAGATTCTAGTAGATTAACCACTGCAGATTTTGGTAATGCTCTCAAATATTTTATTATTCCAACGATTGTTCGGATACAGAACGATTTCAAAAGGGGGTTGCGAAAGGTCTTTCACCCAAAGACAAGAACTGTGTTGGGAAATCATAGCTTCCTGTATCTTCAATTAAAGGCGGTTTGTCATCCATCTGATTGGGTGATAAAGACAATACAAAGAATAGGAGAATTGAATGGCTGCTGAACCTACTGACTGTCTACGACCGTAGAAAATGCTAGCGATCAGCCCGCCTTTGTTTCAAATGTAACGATTCACAAAGATTTCTGTTGTGTTGAGCTCTGACTTTGTTGCAGCCAATCAGATACGTGACAGTCTGCCTTTAATTAATCGGGAATTTTAACATAAGAATGTTGATATTGTCTTGTCAGATCCTATGTTTGTGTACCTTTCCACGACATAGCAGCCACCTTAAAAATGTTGGTACACTTAGTCTAGTCATTCTGCTAAGTTTGACAGGCTGTACTTTTGAAAATTTGACACACACATTCAGAATCCTTTGCTATCACTTTTTCCCAATAATACACATATGCTTGAATCATTTGGAGGAATCAAATCCAACAACAGTATGCATTTTACTAACCGGTAGATCATATCCCGTATACTCTGTCGAATGTCGAACATGTTCAAGTACTTCTTTGTAAGTTGCACCCCTGTTTTGTTGAAGTCGTAGAGCTACAACTTTGTCCAATGGGTTTGCATTGTATTCCGTCGAATTCTGCAATAACATAACATAGATAAACTACATACTGAGAAAAATGCGTTCTTGTTTTTTGTTTCACACTTTGGAATAGTTTTCTTTGAAAGATGAAAGTGAAATATTGCGTGATTAAAGAAACTGCCCACAAACTGCTGTCAGATGCACCTCACGTAGACCTACTTTGGTCATATTTTTGAAAGTTTACTTGGCGAACTGGTTCTGAAGTGTTGTATCCACAATCATTATTTTGATAAACAAGGGCAGATTTTGTAACAATAGAGCCTTTGGTTTTGGGCGTGGAAGACGTGCAAAAAGGGGTGTCAAGAGCGAACGATTGCGCGAAGAGCAGAAGACGCAGAGCTTAGTGCCAATATAAAAGTATGTGAAATTTATCGTTCTATACGTGTGCAAAAAAGTTTGGGTTTTTGCGAAAGTATATTTTCGTCGCGAGGAAGAAACGAGGGTGTGGTTTTCTCCACACCGAACCCCTCCTTCCGCCATTATCATCGGATGACGCCATAGGAATAGAGCTCTCTGATTGGCTAGTCAACCAAGATGGCGGCATATGTAAACAAACCAAAGATTCTATTGTTACAAAATCTGCCCTTGTTATTTTGATATCTTTTATGATAAGGAAATCTGCATCTAATTTTTAGTTGCTACCAGAATGAATTCTATGCGCCATGATTGGCTGCACATTTACATTTCAAGGTGTAAGCATAGATTGATTTAAATTTAAAGGCCTCGCCAACCGAACAAACACTGTTTGCAACAGTTACTCGTTCTGTATTTAGAGACTATTGATAACATCAAAATTTTTTATTCAACTTTTCAAAAAGTGCTTCTTGCTTCTCGCAAGCAACGAAAGTAAGCCAACGCATCTTTGTCGTTTTTGAGAATGCGAGATTTGTAAGTTTTTTAATACAACGGTATGTGTTTATTCTAGGTCTTCGAGACTTAAATGATAGTATGAATAAAAATAGGACAAACCACTCGAGGTAGAATCCACAGGATACTGTCAGCAATTGTTGTACAAGCACAATACAAATTCACCTGCAATGAAAATGTTTCATCACTATTGTTATCATTTTTTAATTTTGAATGCAATAAACATCAAAATCCACAATGAAAATAATTTCTTAGATTGATTCGATCAACAGCTGCTTGAAAATCCAAATCTTTTGCATTTTAATCATTTCGGTTATCACATACACAACAGACTCTAGCCTCTCGCTGTTTATTTTTAGCAAAGTAATTGATACGACAGCGAAATCAAACAATTTTGTATTCCTTGATTTGTTTTATGATGCATCTATTAATTATTTTTGTAAATATATCGATGCTGTTGCTATAAATGTTTTGTTTTCTAAATCTGTTCAAGCTGGGATTTTTCCAATTTTGTTTACCTTTGTAAGACCATCTTATTTCTTTTTTTGATGAAATGATATGCCAGAAGATTTCAATTCGTTAGTAGCATTAAGGTAAGTGTATCGAGATACAATGATCTGTCTCGAATTAGATGTCATGAGATAATGCCTGCGAATCTTAGGCATATAGGAGACAGGGGGCTGGGGAGCTACAACCCCTAACCTAGGGAAGATTTGCAATCGGCCATAATCGGGCAGAAATCGTTCTTAGCTCGGGCAAGATCTGCGTAAACAATCGATTTTTTACTGGGCAGCCCCCCAAATTTCTATCTCCCGTACGCTTATGCTGCGAGTAACAACAATTGAAGTGTTTTTTGCGTGATTAATATTGCGTTGTTGCAAATTTCACGTGACATCTAATCTGAGACAGTCTAAGAATAGAATTAAAGAAGACCACGTGCCACTGAAATATTTGCAAAAATCCACTTACTATATCCATTATTAATTCTGTATTTCCAGGTTCAACGAAGAGGATGACGGTATTGATCTTCAACCCGCGTAAATTACGCAGATCCTGCAATGAGTGCGAGTTCAACTCAGAGTCTTTGCCAAAGTTCAGGTAAATCAATTCATACTTCGTCAGCATTTGCTTTGAACGATCAAGGAAATCGTTTACTTGTTTGGAGCGGAGAACTAGAAGGAAAATAACATTTGGTTGAAGATGGATTCATACTGAAGATTCGTTCTTTGAAATATAGAAACAACGTTCATGTGATGTTGTAGAAATTTTGGGCAGTGTGTCAATTCTCGTATTTCTTAGGTATAACTAAAACGCTTAAAACACTTACTGCTCAACTTCTGAAACCAAACAAATATAATGAAGGGTGACTACTGATGAAAGGTTAAGCCCGAAACGTTTAGCACATTAAGCTCTAGGCTATTCATTCATTTAAAGATATTTTGTGTATTAAACGAATATAATGCCTGAGGCAGATGTTTATATATCCTTCTTCTTTCCAAATATGCTCATGTTTGCTCGTAAAGAACAATTTCTGGAATGCACAACGAGCGAGCTAGCTACCTGGGTTTCAGAGCAACTTTTATGGCTTTGTTTGTTTCAAATTACTGTTGAGAGAATTTCCTTTGTCTGGGATCGTCAATGGCTTTGAATTCTGGTGTCAATCAAAAGCAACTGATGCTATTGTGTTACAGAATCTGTCCCTTGTTCAATGCATCTAAATTCAATCCGATGCGATGCTTCTCTCCAAATATAGTAAATTCAAAATGTTTGAAAATAAAGCTCCTGCAAAGTAACCATGAAAACCTCTCTACCTTTTGGGATATGAGGTAGATTCTCCTGTCTTTATGGTTCATACTGAGCATTAGCCACTGATAAAGTGATGATGTGACTGTTAGCAAATTAGAGTCGAAGATGTATGTCCAGTGAGATTTGCGATAAAGCGAAATTTTCCATGCAGAACTTGTTTATTATTTTGAATCGCGGAATTTCGCACCTGACATATTAAAGACATACTTCAGTTGCCATTACGTAATCTCGAGTCTGTTCAGAGAAACACACTAGCATCCGAAATTTCTTGAATATTATTATTTGTGATAAGTTAATGTTTACAGTACTTACCATCGTAAACAATAATAACTTTTGAAACATTCAAGCTGGACATAATCCCCACAACTGCCAAATTGATCGTGACCAGACTTTGATGCAATTCAATTAGATGTTCACACATACTGTAATCTTCTACTTGATACAGTGTATCACAGTTATAGCGACCTAATGTTGTTGTTGTTGAATTGAGAACATTCGCAGCTATTTCAGATGCTATCTGTGGAGGAGTGGCCTCGAATAGGGCTACTGTGTCTGCTTGCATTAACTGGATAACTGGAAGAGAAGTTGAAAATGTTTTAGCTTGAAAGCGAGGCTTCTTGGCGACTATTATTGTTGTCTTTGGTCCATTCGTTGTGTGCCATTTTGCTTTTAATTGGCAAGCAATATTGGTGGTCTATGATTGAACCACAGTAAACATCGATGCATAAGAACCAACAGCTTTGGAAGTCAGCCCGGGCTCTTATACAATGAATACAATGGATTGGTTCTTATAAAATAATTGACAACTTGAACATCTCGCAGCCTGTAGGTTCGTAATCCAACAGATTCTATACGCGGATGTTTCCTGCATTTAAAGTGTAAATTCACCTAGACTAATATTCATTTTTAAAACGGAGCATATCATGTTTTCTTAACGTGTTTTTGACAGGTTTTAAAACTGCACTGCACTGGTCTTGGATAATTTCTTCAGAAGATTATTTATAGCAGGTATCACCCTCCAAATTTGGCCTTTCAGTTTACATGGAAAGAAAATATAGTTTCAAAGCAGATTCCAACTTTTTTCATGCAAAGGATCGACCGAAAATTTGTTTGTGGAAACCTTAGGAAATCCTAGCAAAAACATAACGTGTGTCCCAATTTGCACATTCCCACTAGACTTATTACAGTTCGTCCCTAATTTTCGCTTGCAATTGCAAAACTTTTTTTACTTACTTATCTATTGAGTAGAATTACTTTACATACTTATTTATTGGATTGAATTGCTCGCTCAAACAGCAAAATGGTTCAAATCGAAAATATAGGAAAACGAGCCCAATTTACGACGAATTTTAATCAATCTACATTCCCACTAGACTGATTACAAGTTGTAATTTCGCTCCTCTGCCAAACTGATATACCCCGCTCTCTACTTGGAATGATGAAGTCTCGTTTTGGTGAGCAATAACTTGGACTCACTGTAATGAGTCTATATTCCCACTACAACTGAATAACGTCAAACGTCAATAAAACTGCTCAGAAATACTCAACTGTTTGTCAAAGCACTGTCCGTTGTTAAAGATACATTGATTCCTTGTAATTTCGTATTTGGCAACAAACTAGTTTTTTTGTTGATTTCCTCAACTGTATGCTGTAAAACGGCAATTTGAACTGAATCATGTGGATCGACGACCAGACCTAAAAAATAAGAGACATGAAGGTGAAGTTGCGGTTTTTGTGGATCGCAGAAGTAGAGAAGACTAATCGAGTCCACGACCCCCTTTCCATGACGATCATTTTGCGAAGCTCTACCTGGGATGAAATCATCAAATTGTAATCATTATCAATGAATTTTGATGAGAACCTTCCTTTTTTATTTATCAATCAGTTGCCCCTGTCAATTTCCAATCGTTGCATATTTTCCATAACCATATTTTCAAATCACACCAGGATTTACAAGCTTTGCTATCATCATAAATATTTCCAAAATCAAATTTTAAAATCAAAATCTCTACGACCATGAATTTTTAATTACTGCAACCTAACGACAAAGAGTCAACAAAACTCTTATTTACTTCTTCAATTATAACAACCTGGTTCAGAAATTTAAAATAATTGGATGAATTTTGATCAGCTTTGCCGCTCATGATGGACCACTGGCTGCTATTATTGATTCGTTTCTATGACAACGATTTATCATGCTTGAGTAACGACCAATAATCTTCAGCAGCGCAGCTCTTCTGTATTCTGCTGACGTCTTGAATGGTATTCGTCCTGAATTGACGATTGATTTTTGTTGTGGCCTAGCCGTACCCACAATCAAAGCAAGATTAAAATAATTTAAACTATCTTTTAAGAAATACCTGCAGCTATTAACCAGGGTATCAAAACGTTTTGATTCAAATGATTGCCTACTTGAATTTGGTTATCAGTTGATTCTGGGTGTTTATTTTATGACAGGCCTACGCATAACAGACTATTTATGTCCGAATGAATCGTATCTGTCGAGTTTGGGAATATTTTGTAAACTATTAATGGGAATAATTCGTATGTGCCACCTGTCTTCGAACGCAGTGACATAATCTTGCTGTTGACAAAAGACTTAGGTTACGTAAGTTTTTCGTTCCTTCCAATGCATATCCCCAGATGCATAGGTGTATTAGACAGGGGGCTAGAGGAGGGCTACAGGAAAAATCAACCATAATCGGGCAGAAATCCGCCTTAAGTCCGGCAAAATTTTTGTAATCAATGGATTTTTGTCGGGCAGCCCTCCAAATTTTATCTTCCCCTGCACTCATGCTCAGATGATCTGACTGTGAAGTAGTGCCTGACGGGGTTTCAACTCTTTCTAATCTTTTCTTACAATGTGCTGCTAAATACGAATCTTCAATAGACTTGTTGGCTCTTCTACTAAGGGGTCTGGATCGAGCGATTATTTTAAGCATTTTTCTTCGAGAGCTTCGATAGAGCTTCCAACACTGTGGAACACATTCGAAAATTCGACGGAAATTCATCAGATTACTGTAAGATGTGCAATAATGTTGCTTGATCCAGAATTTTTTGTCGCATAGCTCAAGGTCTTTTGAAATACTTACCAACTGTGGTGATATTTGGCACAAATGCCCATGTTTGACACGTCAACTGTAGCAATGATGACAGCAAGACAACCAACTCTGTGTTTGCCATTTTAAGAATCTAAATAGAACAGAATTATCTCAATTTATTGAAATTTTCGACAGATTTTCAAATCAAATATTGTAAATTTGACCATGGAAGAGCAGAAGGCTGAAGATTGATGACATTCGTCTAAGTTTGTTCCATTGAATAGAATTGTTATTTTCTGTTATAGTCATGAATGGGTATTGTGGGGGTATCGTTGGGGGAATGGAGTGAAAACAAGGACTCATGTAATAGGTCTAAGAGGGCATTTCACCATAGACCTTTTAGCTATTCTACAAAAGAGCCTGGATCGAACGTTATTTTTATACATTTTTATATGCGACGTTCGATCGAGTGGCGATAGGGCTTCTATCACTATTGTGCACATTCGAAAGTCCTACAAAATGTAGCAAAATAGCGTTCGATTTTGATTCTTTTCAGAATAGTTAAAAGGTCTATTGATGGATTCTGGGCGATTCAACAAAATTTCTTTATTGCTTGTCATTTTAGGTAAAAGTGAAACATAGTTTATCAGAATTTTTACAAGGCCTATTTATCTAAATACATCTCAAATATGGTAATCTGTTTATCAGTATTGCTAAGTTGGTCGAGAATCAGATGCCATATTTCAAACCGTTTATGCTCAAGCAATTGAGAATCTTACTCTTTGATTGACGTCACGTCAAAATTAACCAATCAAATCAGAGTTCGTAAAAATTGTAGCTGGTTCTTTCATTCTTGAAGCTACACCGTCATTAAGAAGTCATTTTGCAGCAATTTCAAGGAATTAATTAATTGAGATTGTGATTGCAAGTATTTCAAATTTAAATTGATATTATTGGGTATATCCAAATATTTTGAGGACGGATATAAGAATACTCCAGCAAGTGTCCTGCAGTGTTCTGACACAAATCTTTTTAATCGTATAACAGTTTCCTTAGTTGATAAAGATTTCTAGGTTTTCGATGGCAGCCATGATGCTGAACGTACATGGTATATTGAACCGAAAAGATTGTCATTGACACATGCTAGACCTCCTTATTCAGTTTGAAATGCTTATCAAGGGTTTTCTACGCCATAAGTAGCTACACCTGCTTTCCCTTACCGAAATTTTTTGGTCAATTAAATTTATTGATATGGGAAGTTAACATATAGCTAGCAAGTCCATTTGAAGTAAGATTTGTGATAATTCCCAAAATCATCATCACACAGAGAAAGTCTTCGTTATCCTTAGATTCACATAGCAGAAACTGCGCGCGCATGCACGGAAATTCATAACTTTGAGCCCCCATGGCTCCCTGCAACAGATCCCAAAATTAGACAACACTTGATATTTTCTTACTTGGGCCTTAAATTCTTTATTCATCATTTCAAAAAGGTTTTATACCCAAACACTTCCTCATATCAGGTTGCTCGATGACGTCATTTTAAGCAGTTTATGCTCTGTTTCTTAGACCCTGTTTACACTGTACCGTGCCTTGGGATCCGTATCAAAGAAAATGTAAACAGATCAGTCTCCAGTATACACTGTTCTTGATAGTCCGTAACACTTCTGTTCCTTCTATCTGAAGAACAATTTTGTTCAGGAGCAGTATAAACGCTCTTGAAGCTTGACTACTTTTCTGACGGATCAAAACTGTACTAGTACTGTGTAAACATGGTCCTAAAGTATTGCAAATCTTCAAATTCAACCAAATCANAACACTTCTGTTCCTTCTATCTGAAGAACAATTTTGTTCAGGAGCAGTACAAACGCTCTTGAAGCTTGACTACTTTTCTGACGGATCAAAACTGTACTAGTACTGTGTAAACATGGTCCTAAAGTATTGCAAATCTTCAAATTCAACCAAATCACTGTTAGATAAAGAGAGGCGAAATTCTTTCTGCAGATCAGAATAATTGAAATAATTGAATCACAATTCTATCAATAACTTCTCTTCAAGATTCTCTTTATTGTTTACAAGTGCTTACCCTCCAATATGATATTCAAGTTAACTTTCTCGATGGTATAACTTGCGAATGAAGTTGTGATATTATTAGAAATTTCTTTTAGCATTATTCATAACTAACTCATACCTTTATATTACGGAATTAATAAATCTGACCTATAAATCTGATCTGTAAATGTTTCACCGTTTATATTCAGTATGTACCTTTCCTAAACGATCTTGAATTCTTTTACGCAATTCTTTGCTTGCTTTTCTTTCACAAAACTTATCATAATACTACAAACTACATGACCGTCCATAAATGTGATCTATAAATGCTACTTCTTTTTTTATCTCTGCCTTACCTAAACACGAATCTCGAATTCTTGTACTCAAATATTGCTTGTTTTTCTTTCATTAAACTTATCATTCTTTTATTATTGATCTTGAATACTTACCTGATCTAAACTTGAATTACTGCCTCTGGTACTCAGTTCTTGCTTGTTTTTCTTTCATGAAACGCGTCATGAAACTGAAAATGTTAGATAATCTATGAGTGCTTTTTCTTCTATTATTTATTTTGAATACTTACCTAATCTAAACTTGAAGCACTGCTTCTGAACTCAACCCTTGCTTGTTTTTCTTTCATAAAACTTATCATGAAACGAGAAACTACATGTTAGATAATCTATAAGTGGTTTTTCTTCCATTATTTATTTTGAATACTTACCTAATCTAACCTTGAATCACTGCTTCTGGTACTCAACTCTTGCTTGTTTTTCTTTCATGAAACGCGTCATGAAACTGAAAATGTTAGATAATCTATAAGTGCTTTTTCTTCTATTATTTATTTTGAGTACTTACCTTATCTAAACTTGAATCACTGCTTCTGATACTCAACCCTTGCTTGTTTTTCTTTCATGAGACGCATCATGAAACTACGTCGTCAGTCATCTTGAAATCAGACTTTCAAATAATGTTTCTTCTTTATTTAATCCTAGCGATGACAACAAAGCAACACCAAAATGAGTCAAGTTGATGCAAAGCTCGCAAATCTTTAAGAAGGGAACCTTCACAAACAGGTAGGCTTTAGGAAATAAAGATTTGGTATCATTGTTCGAAATAGCTACTACAAAAAGTCATAGATAAATAGTGTTTACAATCTTTTTAATTATTCATCAATTGTGGGAATTGGGAATTGATTTAGTTGATTCAGTTGATTCAAAATCACAATCGCCAGCAGTGCTTATGATCGTCTCTTCAGGGATTCCCACAACTGATTGCTACATTCATTTAAAAGAAAAACTATTTACGAAAACAACAAGGCTAATTAACTACGTGCCATCCATAGTGGGAAAGGACTTATAGTCAGCGAGTTCCCATTATGTATGGCACTTACAATTAAATCTAAATTGTTCCAATGATAGTCGTAAGAGAGGGACAGCCTAAGAGCACACAATTCGCCATTGTGATTGGCATGGCGCTTTAAGGTTTGACGAGCAACATGAACAACCCAGAGATTCTTCTGAGGTCCAGGCTCAAGGAATCTATCAAGAGTATTTTGGTTTTTGGTAACTCAGACTTCGGAACATCATCCTCTGAAGAGGAAAACGGCTCAATGTCAGTTGAACATCGATAACTCTCAGGGGAGACTAAGGTGTTTGATTGGTAATTTTAAATCCACCAAATTCTGAAAACAGCTGACTTCGAAGAGACGGGAATATCTATTCCCCAATGAAACACTCTTTTCATGAAACAATGAAACAATGAAACACTCATTCCAATCTTTACAATGGAACATAGGACTCAAATCTTTAAAAAGGTCGGTGTAAAATTCTATTGCAATTTTCTTTGAATAAATGGCTTGCGATGGACTTCGGATTTTTTTGCTGTAAATCTGCCATGGAAATTTATTGATATCTTCATGAGTTTCAAAATGGCGGCAACTTAATCATTTTTGCAAAGATTCATGGAAAATTTTGACCGTTTGACCGTTTCAAAACTCCCAGGTGAGATAGGGTTAACTAATTACGCTCTTTTATATGGGAACCCTTTTAGCAAGAGCGTTGAGGCTCAGTGTAGGCCAAAAAGTAGGTCTGTTGTTTGAAAGAGACAAAATATGGCGTTTGAAAAGATGAAAAACTGCAATGGCTCATGACAACTTCAAATTGAGTTTAGCAGTTTGACTGCTTAGCTGACACTTTTAGCGCAAGAAGAACAGATGTTATCACACAAAGGATAAAGTATTTAATGAAGATCTTTGCACTTTCCATTTTTGCATTAGAAAAGTTTATAATCTTTTGTATTCAATGCAAATCAGTTTGACTGTGATCACGTGACTGATACATGTTCGTGACCAGTTCATTAAATCTTGCTGTTATCAGCAATGAAATGTCCCCTGGAAATTTATTCATTTCTTCCAAAAGAAAATTTTACAGTCTATTTTACATTTTGTATAATCTATTATATCTTTTAAGAATTGTTTATTATCATTTCTGTATCATGCTGAATATATTTTTGTAGCCAGTTTATTAAATCGTGCTGTAATAATTAATTAGAAATCTCTTGAACTATATGAAGAACTTTCAAGAATTGATTTTATAATTTAAGGTATTTTTCTATCACAACAGAAAGTAATTGATTTATATAATTTATTAATCATATCCTGCTATCGAACTCAAATGTGATGCCAGCTGCACAAATCAGAATTTCCTCATTACATATTGCACTGTCAATTTTACCACGTTGTACAAAAGACAACCTATTTTCTTTATATATATTGAAATAAACTTGTTATCAAAGTAACCTGTTATTTTGCAAATATCAAATTCTAAATTTATTGAGAACATCCTAACGGTGGGTTTCCGCAGACTCTTAGAAAAAATTAAATTGATGGTTGCAATTGTTTTATTTGTTTGTGTAAAATGCATTTTGACGTAGCTGGTAGTGCTTTTCAGTAATTTGTGGTCGCTATGGAGTTAGAAATTATAGATGTGTTTTTCTTCGTTTCAGTACTTCGCAGCAGTCTGTTATGAGATGCGTTCGTTACGAGAGTATTCAAGGTAAATTTTTACTTTTGTTTGATTAAATCATGGATATGTTTCGTGATCTTAAGATTATAACATTCTTACCAAAATAATTTGATCAATTTAGTGTGTTTTATTTATCATTCAGCAGTCTAGGGACAGCAGGTAGGTATGTTTACAAGTAACACGCGTTTTACTCATCTTTTATTGTAAACAGAACTTAGTCACACACTCATAATTGATTTGAGAGCTGGATTCGAAGAAATACCTCCAAATCTTAGGAAAGCATTTGCTGGTCTTGGTTTACTTTGAATTGGTAATTTTACGAATATGTAACACGAAGAATGTCGATTTTGTGTCAATTGGTAAGTGCGGGTGGATATTTACTCATTATTTATATTCTATACATATAATAATGTAGTGAATGTAGTGTTGCGAAGGAAACATGTAAGAAATTTTCCCACTTCAATATTTACTTTTCTGTCTTTAAACTGATATCTTTCAGATTTCGAGATTTCGTCCGTCCTCTTTATATTATCACCCCATAGTCTGGAGGTTGCTCAGTAAGGCGGAGGTTGTTCAGTGCGATTGAGGAATCCAATCATGTTGGTGGGATAACATAGACCTTTTAGCTATTCTGAAAGGAATCAGAATCGAACAAATTTTGCTACATTTTGTAGAATTTTCGAATGTGTACAATAGTGATAGAAGCTCTAAAGCCACTCGATCGAACGTCGCGTATCAAAATGTATAAACATAACGCTCGATCCAGGTTCTTTTGTAGAATAGCTAAAAGGTCTATTGCGTAGGCGTTCTACAGGGTGATTCAGGGTGTTACAGGGTTCTACGTCCAACTTTCTTCTTAAAGATCGTAATCTTAACAGTAACAGACCAAATCTCGAATTCTGAAAGTCACCAGTTCAAAAACAGAATAAGGATGAATGTAGTAACTTTGATGACATAGCGCTCTTATCAAATTTGAATGGTCTGTAATTATCCACCAGCCATCTTCATTGACTGACAAAAAGTAAAATCTACTTCCTTGCATAGAACATGCTCTAGATAGCCGCATAGCCTGTCGCCTAAAAGACACCGGTTGAAAACATTCTTGTGTGTCGTACAATGGGAAAATTGGTTAACATTTTCTTGATAAAATATTGATAGTATTAAATTAGATGTGGCCAATATGCAAATATCAACGGGTAGTTTTCATTGATGTTGATTACAAGTTCTGTGCAATAAGACCGATGGCTTTATATTTTCCTGTACAACTACGAAAAATACTACTACGTTTATTGTCAATCTCACAGGCCTAAATCAGTTGCTATGGTGACAAAAACGCGTTCTTGTATCGTATTATACAAGGCTACGGGAAAACTGCGGGAAATGTGCGATTAACCAATGGGATTGGCGGGATTCTTGTATTGCCTCGCTTTTCAAATGTCAGCCAGGTAATAATGGAGTGAATGATTTTAAAATCTGATATATGAAGTTTTAACTTTTACAGACTGGTTCGTTCATAGAATGGTGAGTATGGAAATAGGCTGACGTGAAATATAGAATGTTACTGGTCTCAAATATTGTAAAAGATTCGCCATTTTTCTTCAAAGATTTTGAACGTTTATCGTCAGAATCAGCCTTTAAATCTTTATGAACGAATGACACAGTTTTGTATCTCGACAAATTCACTGATCATAACCGTTTCACAATTTTTTTGTTTACAGATGACTCATCTCCTTCTATCAACAATCTGGGTTGTGTTCTTGAGTTTTGTTCTGCCTGAAAGTGCAACTGGCGAGCTGATTAATGTTACAATAGGTATCCATTTACATTTTACTTTTGGTAAATAGTATTTCTGTTTATATGATGTTGGCCTCAACAAATCATGGGCTCCTGATAGCATAATTTCCAGGCAATAATATTTCTGTTTATATTTATGATGTAGGCCTCAACAAAGCATGGGCTCCTGATAGCATAATTTCCAGGCAATAATATTTCTGTTTATATTTATGATGTTGGCCTCAACAAATCATGGGCTCCTGATAGCATAATTTCCAGGCAATAATATTTCTGTTTATATATATGATGTTGGCCTCAACAAAGCATGGGCTCCTGATAGCATAATTTCCAGGCAATAATATTTCTGTTTATATTTATGATGTAGGCCTCAACAAATCATGGGCTCCTGATAGCATAATTTCCAGGCAATAATATTTCTGTTTATATTTATGATGTTGGCCTCAACAAATCATGGGCTCCTGATAGCATAATTTCCAGGCAATAATATTTCTGTTTATATTTATGATGTAGGCCTCAACAAATCCTGGGCTTCTGAAAACATACTTCCAGACACATCTTGAAGAACAGCAAATTTTGTGTTTCATGCAGGCATGTAAATCTGTAAACACGATTGTTATAGGCGCGTGTCCATTGTCTTCTGCAATTTGTTTGGTGGCTTCACCCAAGCCACCCAAGAGTGACCGTTAAAAATTCACGTATATACGAGCAATCATGAGAGATCTGAATGTTTAGTTTGTTTTTTTGTCAAGTACTACAATTTTTCCTCAAAATGACGCTTTCATTAAAAAAGATTCTAAGTCTGTGTGATATTGCCTTCCAAGAAACTGCAAAATCACTGTTTCGACAAAAATTTGGAGACTGAGCCCCTTTAAGTTTGTTGATGTCTCCTTTTAGTTTTACGTTTTGTTTCCAAGTTCCCAGGTCAAAAGTGGTTCTATCAAGGCTTGAAATTATCTTATGTGGAGATCTACTTTTTCCTCTCTTTTCAATTTTCTGACAGAGTCTGCACGCAGGCTAACAAAAATAGAATAATCAGCTGATCGCTTCTTGAGCTCTTTCTTTCTACACGACGCAGCGAGCACAAACTTTCTAAAACAAAAGATTCTGGTTTCCGAGAAGACAAAGCAATTTCCCTTTCTGGAGAATAGATTTCACACCTCTGAGTGCACTCAACCAAATCAAGATAAACAGAGAAAGCAAAGCATTGTGGCTGGCTGCACAGAAGATGTGAAATCTATTCTTACGGCTGTTAATCACTTTGTCTTTAACAGAACTGTACCATTTTTTTTACAAAATTTGCTCTTGCTATTCCGTAAAAAAATGTCGTGTCCTTTCCATTTCTTATTATTATTAATGACACTTTTGTTTTGTTTTGCAGGGATAGTGCAAGATGGACTTGATCCAAGTGAGGCTGCAACGTATGCTCTGCAAAGGATCAACAACCAATCGAAATTGAGGTTGAATGTCACATTAAAAAAGTTAGAAATGGCCAAGCTGATAACAAATGCTAATGTGATTGGTTAGTTTGCAGTTTATTCAACTTCAAATGCTCTCTTCCATTCAAATCCATGAGATCCACAGAAACGAAACATTGATTGCAATCACTGCCATGCCGGTTGCCTAAGAGCCTTTAAAGGCAGTCTGTCACGTACAGTCTGTCACGTATCTGATTAATAAAGTTAAAGGCAGTCTGTCACGTATCTGATTGGCTGTAATAAAGTCAGAGCTCAACCCAACGGATTTCTTTGTGAATCTATGTATTTAGAATAAAGAGGGCTGATCGTTATCATTTTCTACGGTTGTAGAAAGTCAGTAGGATCAACAGCCATTCAATTCTCCTATTCTTTGTATTGTATTTATCACCCAATCAGATGCGTTACAGACTGCCTGAATGAATGTGTGGTTGTTAATCAAAGAATGTCTGTATTTTGACTCAAGGCCAAGCTTTGGAGGTGTATGAAAATTTGAGCTTTCAAGATTAATATTTCTGCTTCAAAAGCACATTTACAAACAAACGAGATATCTGTGTTCTATCGAAGAACACTTTGAGAGTA
>REGL01000050.1:598195-623218 GCA_004194395.1 Aurelia aurita complex sp. Pacific
CCTGATAGCATAATTTCCAGGCAATAATATTTCTGTTTATATTTATGATGTAGGCCTCAACAAAGCATGGGCTCCTGATAGCATAATTTCCAGGCAATAATATTTCTGTTTATATTTATGATGTTGGCCTCAACAAATCATGGGCTCCTGATAGCATAATTTCCAGGCAATAATATTTCTGTTTATGTTTATGATGTAGCCCTCAACAAATCCTGGGCTTCTGAAAACATACTTCCAGACACATCTTGAAGAACAGCAAATTTTGTGTTTCATGCAGGCATGAAAATCTGTAAACACGATTGTTATAGGCCCGTGTCCATTGTCTTCTGCAATTTGTTTGGTGGCTTCACCCAAGCCACCAAAGAGTAACCGTTAAAAATTCACGTATATACGAGCAATCATAACAAATATAAATGTTTGGTTTGTTCTTTTGTGAAGTACAACAATTTATCCTCAAAATGACGCTTTCATTTTGAAAAGAAGATGAACAGTTTGTGTGTTATTGCCTTCCAAGAAACTGCAAAATCACTGTTTCGACAACAATTTGGAGACTGATACCCTTTAAGTTTGTTTATTTCTACTTTTATTTTTACGTCTTGTTTCCAAGTTCCCAGGTCAAAAGTGGTTCTATCAAGGCTTGAAATTATCTTATGTAGAGATGATATCACACAAAACTAGAGTAATCAGCTTATCACTTTTGAGCTCTTTCTTTCTACACGACGCAGCGAGCACAAACTTTCTAGAACAAAAAATTCTGGTTTCCGAGAAGACAAAGTGAGTTTTCTTTTTGAAAAAATGGATTTCACACCTGAGTGCACTCAATCAAATCAAATTAAACAGAGAAATCAAAGCATTGTGGCTAGCTGCACACAAGGTGTGAAATCTATTCTTACGGCTGTTAATCACTTTGTCTTTAACAGAACTGTACCCTTTTTTTTTACAAAATTTGCCCTTGCTATTCCTTACAAAAATGTCGTGTCCTTTCAATTTCTTATCATTATTATTGAAACTTTTGTTTTTGTTTTTACAGGGATAGTGCAAGATGGACTTTATTCAAGTGAGGCTGCAACGTATGCTCTGCAAAGGATTAATAACCAATTGAAATTGAGGTTGAATGTCACATTAAAAAAGTTAGAAATGGCCAAGCTGATAACAAATGCTAATGTGATTGGTTAGTTTGCAGTTTATTCAACTTCAAATGCTCTCTTCCATTCAAATCCATGAGATCCACAAAAACGAAACATTGATTGGAATCACTGCCGGTTGCCTAAGAGCCTTTAAAGGCAGTCTGTCACGTACAGTCTGTCACGTATCTGATTAATAAAGTTAAAGGCAGTCTGTCACGTATCTGATTGGCTGTAATAAAGTCAGAGCTCAACCCAACGGATTTCTTTGTGAATCTATGTATTTAGAATAAAGAGGGCTGATCGTTATCATTTTCTACGGTTGTAGAAAGTCAGTAGGATCAACAGCCATTCAATTCTCCTATTCTTTGTATTGTATTTATCACCCAATCAGATGCGTTACAGACTGCCTGAATGAATGTGTGGTTGTTAGTCAAAGAACGTCGGCATTTTGACTCAAGGCCAAGCTCTGGTTAGGAGGTGAATGAAAATTTAAGCTTTCAAGATTAAGATTTCTGCTTGTAAGTTACCTTTACCAACAAACGAGATATCTGTGTTCTATCGAGGAACATTTTGAGAGTAATTAGCGATTGATTAAAGCTAAATTCACATGGCTAAACCGAACCAAATCTGTATGCTCTCTTTTGGAACACCCATTTGTTATTTATTCTTTTCCGTAGAAAACAATCCATTCTCTGACATCTCAGTCATGATTGGTCAATCCATTCCATCAAAGATGGCAACTATGGTAACACAATTGTTCAAAATTCCATTGATAACAATAGATGATGGATCTTGCAAAGGATCGATCGTCACCATGGAATCTGCCAAGTGCCAGGATGAGTTTTCTCTGCTTCCAAACAAGAAATATTCGAATCTGGTAACTTCAAATATTCATCGAAAATTTGATTGGGGATATGTGGCAGTGATATTTCCAAGTGAGTTATGTATTGATACGAATATTGATAAACGTCGAATCTTTGCAAAACTTAGAAATTATATATGTAAAATATCTTTACCCCAATCGTTCAACTGAATAGACCTTTTAGCTGTTCTACAAAAGAGCTAGCCTCACTACATAAGGACCCTCGACTTACGCTCATCTAATTGAAGTGAATTAATGTTGTTGTTGTCGCTCCAGTCAAGGGCCTTATGGACNTCACCATGGAATCTGCCAAGTGCCAGGATGAGTTTTCTCTGCTTCCAAACGAGAAATATTCGAATCTGGTAACTTCAAATATTCATCGCAAATTTGATTGGGGATATGTGGCAGTGATATTTCCAAGTGAGTTATGTGTTGGTACGAGTACTGATAAACGTCGAATCTTTGCAAAACTTTAGAAATTATATATGTAAAATATCTTTGCCCCAATCGTTCAACTGAATAGACCTTTTAGCTGTTCTACAAAAGAGCCTGGATCGTACGTTATTTTTATATATTTTTATACATTTTTATACGCGAGGTTCGATTGAGTGGCGTTAGAGCTTCTATCACTGTTGTGCACATTCGAAAATTCTACGAAATGTAGCAAAATATCGTTCGATTCTGATTCTTTTCAGAATAGCTAAAAGGTCTATTGCTCAAAGGGAAGTTTGTGTAATTTTCAAAAATCTCAGAGAGGGAATCTTTGACATGATTTTTTTTGGAATTACAGTGTTTTAAATTTTATGAGGGGATGTACGATACGAAATATCTGAAGTTTTGACAAACATTAAAGGCAGTCTGTCATGCATCTGATTGGGTGACAATGGCAATGTAATGAATTGAATGGCTGCTGATCCTACTGACTTTCTACGACCGTAGAAAGTGATAGCGATTAGCTCTCCCCTATTCTAAAAACACAGATTCACAAAGGCATCTGTCGTGTTGACTTCTAAATCTATTACAGCCAATCAGATGTGTGACAGACTGCCTTTAAAAGCACCACAAATTCTAAACTGATTGAGGAAAATCAATATGACGAATGCAATAAATACTCAGTTTACATGATAGTAGCAAGAAAAAGTCTGTATCTTGTATGGTCAACGACCTAGCAATTTAGCGACGTCATAACTTCAAAACTAGTATAGCTGAAATTTTGAAAATTCTGTAACTCTGAAAATAATGGCGATATGAAAATGCTGTCTCTCTAGGATTAAGTTTTCTTCGAGCAAATCATTTCGTATTTTTGATATTTTTGTTCTTTTACCATCCAGTTTAATTATTTTCCTCTACATCTATTTCAGGCCACAGAGTTTATGATGCCAGCACTTTTATGAGTCATACTGAAATTTCTTTGGTACACACAACCATTCTAATCGAAAATCACAACAATGGATCAATCACTGATCACTCAATCAAAAGACTGAAATCACTCACATCCAGTCAAGTCCATTCAATCGTTGTGATTTATGATGATGCTGATTTGCCCTCTCTTTTCAATCTGGTGAGAGTTTATCTGTTCAGGACTTTTTTTATCTGAGACTTATCTGAGACCAGCCAAAGGCGCTTCTGAATGGGTTTGTTTTTAGACCAAACTACCAGCATTAATGGAATATTTGTTTAAAAACTGGTTAGTTTGTGCCACAAATTGGGATTTCATATTGATGAATTATTAAAGAAGTTTAACGATTGCAGTCTTAAAATCCAGTAATAGATGAAGACACAAATAATCACAGAACACATATCCCATGAATGTCTTTTAGTGAAATTGACACTTCTCTAAATAATTTTACTGTAGCATTGGTTGTGGACTTGCCCAAGTCGTCTTGTAAAGAAGAAAGTCCACATTGGTTCCAAATCTTTAAAAAGGTTTTGGGGTAAACTTCTACGACCCATTTCTTTGAACCGAATGGCTTAAAAGAAGCTTCAGTTACTTTGCTAAAATTCTACCGTTGGATTTTTCAGAGATCTTGAATTTCATTCGAAACGCAGCATATTTCATATTGAGTCATTCAAAGATATGACGTCATCAAATTTCTACATCGTGAAAAACAAGGATAACTAACAACATGTGCTGATACCATGTTGTAGACATTCATAAACTATGGTTTTCATGGAATTTTTGCTATGTTTGCTCAAAATGTTTTGAAAAAGTTTTCTTGAATTATTAGAAAAGAAGAAAATCCTCTAATTCTGAAAATATTGCAGATTTCAGAAAAGTCCAATGGTAGAATTCTAGCAAATTCGCTAAACTTTCTTTCAAGGCTTTCACTTCAAAGAAATAAGTCCTAGAATTTTACACCGACATCTTTAAAGATTTGGGACCTATGCTGTTTACCCTGAGCCTTTGCGTTGTAAATTTTGTTTTAAGATAGCTAATTTAAAGAATTTCAAAATAATCAGATCGAGAATTATTTTGCAGAGATAGTCTTCAAATTCTGATTTATGTGTCGTTCTTTTCTAGTTGAAAAGTGATGAAGTTGATTTATGTTCAGTCAAGCTGAATATCATTGTTCTTGATCCAGTGAGTTTCTTTAATTCATTGATTATTATTATATTAATATTATCAATTTATTTAAAGTTGGTATAACACAAAGTAGGAAAACTAATTATAACCAACTATTTACAATGCGACGAATTGATAAAAAATGAAAATATGGGATCCTCACTTTCACCTAAGTTTCTTATTCAATTGCAGATCTTGCATGTACAATTTTGCCCATTCCATTCTTTGATCATTCTTTTAAATATCGCTGTTGAGTTTGAATTTTTATGGTATCTGGTAGAGCGTTCCATAGGAGAGCGCCTTTGAATGCAGGTGAATTAACTCCGAATGTGTTTGCATTTCTTTTTGGTAATTGCGACAGATTCGTAGGTCGTAATTCATATTTTTTGTGTTTTCTTTCAAAGAATGTCCACTTAAATGATGGATTTTCTTCTGAAGGTACTTAAAGATTTGAAGCATCAATTTAAAAAAAATCTTTATGTGGACTTTTCATTGATTGCTTGGCTACGATAAGCTATGCTTTACTCTAGTCGTATAGGATGCAGATCTTTGTATAGATACCTGTGATAGAAGTTAGCCCTGTATTCTATGAAAAAAGTTGAATTAGCAAAGCTCTAAATGTATCCTATATTCGGCAAAACAACTTATAGCAATGTAAAAATCCGCGAAAAAGAACCTGTGCTCTCTGTAAGAGGCTGAATTGGCTTAGGCCAAACCCCAAAAGCTCTGATTTGGAGTTGGACGTAAATTTGGACTTTCAAGATTAATATTCCAGCTCTGGATGCACAAATGTCAACAAATAAGGTATTAATATTCAAGTTAACTATCTAAGAGTACTTCAAAACTTATCAGGGATCGATTCAATTTAAATTCTTATCGTTTGCCCCAATGAAATCTCTTACCTTTTTTTTGGGACACCCGGTAGGAATCGCTTAATTGGCCTAAATCAACCTGAAGGTTCTTAATCAGCACTTTCTTTGATGCGGGTTTTACTGTATCCCTTCTTAAAGCAGAATTAACGGTAGAACATTGGTATGTATATGGACGTGTAGAAACGTCTTTTCATGAATGTGCATGGCACGTTTTAAACTGAAATTTATCTGTTTTTTTTGTTTCAGCTCTCCAACGATACATTAAATGCTTGTGATTCGCACACAATAATTGGAAGTCAAATACAACAATGGAATAATTCGCAAAATGATGGATTTGCTGTCTCGAAGAACATCACTGACAAGCTATCAACCGTAAGTTAGATAAACAAAAAAATTCGATTAACATTATCTGAACAAAAAGCAAATGCAACAATGTTTATTTACTCTTAATTTCACATCTTAATTCATAGACCTTTTAGCTAAACGATATTTCGATACATTTTGTAGAATTTTCGAATGTGCCCATAGCAGATTGAGGCCCCGTTTACACGATTTCGTTTTCAGTTCATATCGGATTGGTTTCATATCGGATTGGCCTTCTGTTTACATGAGACCGTTTTCACTCCATATCGGATTGGCCTCCTGTTTACACGAGAACGTACCAATCCGATATGCTTCATACCGTTTTTGCGTTTTCAAATGAAAACGCTTTGAAAGTGGCATGAAACGAATCCGATATCGTGTAAGCGGTCGAATCCGGTATCAACTCAAAACGGAACCTCTTTATCAATTCTACGAGCCTCCTTTTCTTCTGGCGCACTGCGCAGTGGGTGTTACAACAAAGGAAATCCTTCGCAGCATAAGGCAAAGCGTTTCAATGTAAACACAACCCCCAATCCGATATGAAATGAAAACGGTATCGTGTAAACAGAACAATTTTCGTATCGGATTGCCACCCCAATCCGATATGAAATGAAAACGGTATCGTGTAAACGGGGGCTGAAGCTCTAACGCCACTGAATCGAATCTTACATATAAAAATTATGAAATAATCCAGAATATCTCAAAGGCTGCAATTTAGCCTCTGAATTAGAAATGTGATATTCCAATTAGAAAAGTCTAGCTGTTGCCTTCTTGTTATCCCAAGTGCACCAAAAATTTGCCACTTTTGGCACGCCACAATAAATCGTACATTTGACCGATTTTAAAGATTTATGACTCAATCTTTAGCTAAAATCCTGAATTAGATTCTAGGAATTTTCATAAAATTTTTAGCCTTCTGCTCATTGAGCTATAAACGAGTTTCTTAATATATTCTGTCTTGAAGGCACTAAAAACTATCAAAATCGACGATTTTCGAAAGACTTGACATGGATGGACAACAAGAATTGTCTTTCATTGTGCGTTGGAGATATAGAAATCGATCCCGAAGAAACTGATTACGATTCGCGCCAATTTTGATTAAGCCAGCTTAATTGATTGATTGATTAATTTATCTGTTGATGATAATGATTCATGAAATAACATATCAGTTAATACTAACTACATGCGCCCCAGAAGAAGCAGAGCTTATCGAGTCTGGGGCGCTTACAAACAAAACAGAACGGTTGATTATATAATATGCGGTTATACAATATGAGGTTATACAATATGCGGTTATACAATATCAGGTTATACAAAAATTAGATTATACAATTTTAGGTTGGCTGATTGATAAGTTAATTCGTTGATTGACAGGTCCGTGATGTTCTATTGTTCGATGCCATTGTCTTGTCTGCAAATGTAATTGACAGCTTGGTTAATAAAAGCAAATGGCAAGAATTTAATGGAGAGAACATTTGGCAAATATCAAGGAAACGTTTATCAAATGCTGCGAATTTCTCATTGGCAATCAAAGAAGTAAGGTGTTGGTTTTTTGTATACACAATCTAAAAATGTACGATTTAATAAAAAAATATTTACAGAGACAACACCAATGGGAGCATGATAGGCATGGCCACCCTAAATGATATTAACAATTAACAATACAGATACTAAAGGCTATACAAAAGTTTCTGTTGGTCTCTCCTTAGGGAAAACCGGCTTGATCAGAAGATAATACGCATATTTATCAGAAGATATTATTTGCAGGCAGTTCTTCTTCTGATTTTCTTGTTCTTAGCCAAAAAACCAAACACTGCTTTGCCAGAATTTGAGATTTGCTCGTCCAGTTGGTAAATCGCAAACTTTGCTTTGTACACAGTCATTACTTGTGATAAGCATAAAATGTTTTGTAACTTTCAAGGACATTGACTGTCAAACTTTTGTTAATCTTGCTTGTCACGTAGTGTATCTGAGTGGCCAAACGGGAAACCAATGCTTGGCAAACAGTGTATTTGCATGAAAGTTTTGCCATGACTTTAACTCTCTATTTGAATTTGTTTTAATCATATTTTCTTGCAGGTAAAATTTCATGGAGCAAGTGGAAACATTGAATTTGATGCAAACGGAGATCGAATGAATATGACTGTGGACATTGTAAATGTACAGGGAAATAAACTGAAAAAGGTAATCGCATACTTCGCCAAGAGAAGCATTGTTGTGGTCAGCACTGTAAGCTTGCATCTTGTTTGATAGAAAATAGCAGGGACGACAAATTGCATATTTAGAAGTGCTTTGACTTTCTTGTAAGTCTTCTTAGCATTCATCATCTTTGGTTTTGTCCCTTGGCATTGCAGGACTAAAATCTATTGTCGTCTTGCTGTAGCAAAAGCTACCTTTTAAGACTTTACATATTTCACCCATAAAACTAAGGCGTCGAAAAATTCTTCATTCGGGTAGCTTTGGAATTTTACGTTTCACATAAAGCTAAAGCGTCCTCCTTTTTTTCCTTCTCAGTTTTTAAACAACTGATACCGGGTGCGTCAAAATAAACTATGCACGTTTGGCAGGCCACAATAAATCGTACACTGGACCGATTTTGAAGGTTTATGACTTATTCGTTAGCAGAAAGCCTGAATTAGGTACTGGGATTTATACCGGGTGCGCCAAAATAAACTATGCACGTTTGGCAGGCCACAATAAATCGTACACTGGACCGATTTTGAAGATTTATGACTTATTCGTTAGCAGAAAGCCTGAATTAGGTACTGGGATTTATACCGGGTGCGCCAAAATAAACTATGCACGTTTGGCAGGCCACAATAAATCGCACACTGGATCGATTTTGAAGATTTATGACTTATTCGTTAGCAGAAAGCCTGAATTAGGTACTGGGATTTATACCGGGTGCGCCAAAATAAACTATGCACGTTTGGCAGGCCACAATAAATCGTACACTGGACCGATTTTGAAGATTTATGACTTATTCGTTAGCAGAAAGCCTGAATTAGATTCTAAGACTTTTTGCAAATTTTTCCGTTTTCAGTTTTTAGAGCTAGAAGCGAGTTTCTTAAAATTTTAGTTCTCGAAAATATTGAAAGCGATCAAAAAACGTCGATCAAATTTCAAAAGACTCAACATGAATGAACAAAGAGAAAACGTTTTCGAGGTGATTTGGGGGTTTCTACGAACTCTCGTGCGGCAGATTACAATTAATCGATTTCTAAATCGCAAATCACCACGAACAAGTTCTCTCTTTGTCCATTTATATCGATTCTTTAGAAAGCTTGATCGATGTTTATTTGTCATTTTCAGTGTTTTCGAAAACTAAAATTTTAAGAAACTCGTTTCTAGCTCTAAAACTGAAAATGTAAAAAATTGCAAAAATCCCAGTGCCTAATTCAGGCTTTCTGCTAACGAATAAGTCATAAATCTTCAAAATCGGTCCAGTGTACGATTTATTGTGGCCTGCCAAACGTGCATAGTTTATTTTGGCGCACCCGGTAGTATTATGAGTCCTAGTATGAGCGGTCTCGGTTTGGTGTTAGTATCGTTTCGATCAACTATTACGTGCTCAATGTAATAATCTAGACTGATTACAGTGAGTCCCAGTTATCGCTCACCAAAACGAGACTACAGCCTGCCAAACCGAGACCGCTCAAACTGTTGACCACTCAATTTGTAGCGGGGTATATCAGTTTGGCGGAGGAGCGAAACTCGACTTGTAATCAGTCTAGTAATAATCTAGAAGCCTTTCAAGCTTGGTAGAGTTTGCAATATTTAAGAGCAAGATTTTCTTTGTAATAAAGAGGACGAGTTTGTTTACGTTTTATGTTCTTTTCAGATTGGCCAAGCAGCATCAAATAGTGCAGTAACGTTCTATGAAAATCCATCTGTCAATGTACTGCAAAATAACAACGATAACAAAATCAATGGCCATCTACGAATTGTTACAGTAATTGTGAGTTTGTTTACTATTTGAGTCTTTAAAGGGGCTCCGTCGTCAAACAGTAAACAAATCCGTAAACTCGCACGTGTCACCAATTATCCATTGTTCATCCATTGTTCTCTGCAGTTTGTTTGGTGGCTTCACCCAAGCCACCAAAGAGTGACCGTTACAAATCCACTTATATCCGAGCAATCGTAGAAGATATGAATGTTTCGTTTGTTCTTTAGTGAAGTACAATGATTAATGTCCAAACAGCAACTTTCATTTTGAAAAAAATATGAAAATCTTGTGTGATATCACCTTTCAAAAAACTGCAAAAATCATCGTTTTGTTTACATTTTGACGATGGAGCCCCTTTAAACAGTTTATGCAAAGTTAAAAGTTTGCATTTGCAAAGAGCAAAAATATCCCATTCAATTCGAAGCTACAGACTCGCCGTGAACAATGGATAGCCAAAGAAAGAATTACAAAACTTAAGTTGATGCCTCAATAATATGACAAGAATTGAAATTTCACAAATTAGTTGTATTGCTTTTTTTATACGACTTTTAAAACAATCTGTATTTGTTCTGACTCACCTTCTAATTTTCTAATTTTCTAATCTTCTATTTTCTAAATTTCATTTTCTAACAGGATGAGCCATTCACCTTCAAGAACAAACACAAGAATGGCTCGACGTATTACACAGGATTTTGTGTTGACATCCTTGATGAGTTAGCAAAGAATTTGAATTTCACTTATACAATGTACGTCGTTAAAGATGGGGAATATGGCAGATTTCATAATGGCAGCTGGACTGGGATGATCGGCGATGTACTGTACAGGGTAATTGAAAACTTATTAATTTGCAATTCATTCTTCATTTTCCAACAGCATGTTTGTTCATGTTTGTTCATGTTTGTTCATGCTTATTCAAGGATTCAATTTCCTATCGATCTGTTCCGACGGTCCTTAGCAGAACGGCCCCGTCATAGATATTACTTCTTAAAGTTAGTTGACGCAGCAAATTGGAGGTACTTTATAGATAGGACAAAAAACGCCTTTGCATCCTATTGTTCCTCTGCTAAACAGTATCCACGCATGTGTCGGAATTATCAAATACAGTAGGCTACTTTTAGATTTGCATATGGAGCTTTAGCCATTTATCTCCGTCAACTATCGTTAAGGAAATAAGAACGACGCCTTCCAGGCTATCTGTTTGCATGTCGTCCAAAGAACATCTTTAAAAGTATGACAGAATACAAAGAGACCGTCCAATTGCTAAATTATCGAGATATAAGTAGATGAAGTTTAAAGGGGGTACAAAGACCAGCATGCTTTGCGTGAAGTTAGCGACTTGCTCTAGCTTCCAGAATAACTGACTGTACGAAATTCACAAAAGCAGAAGCTTAATGATGGCAAAGGCTGCTGGTCTTTGTAGTCCCTTTAAGTTTGACAGGATTGCAGAATGCAAAGACAAATGAACGGAGCTTTATCTTCTTCATTGCAGAAAGCAGATATGGCAGTAGCCTCGATTACAGTCACATCAATACGAGAAGAAGTGATCAAATTCACAAAGCCTTACATGGAGTTGCAGAACTCATACGTCAAACGTCGCAGTAATGTTATGCAGTTGGATGTTCTGCAATTTCTGTCGCCCTTTTCGGCTCATGTGTGGATGATAACGGTCCTAGCAGGCATAGCTGGCAGTATAGTCATTTATTATGTTGAGTTGTATAGCCCGAGTGGATGGAGAAATGTTGTTGAAGAAGAAAATGGCGCAAATGGAGGAATATTCAGTGTTGCGAATAGTATATGGTTCACTGTGTCTTCATGGCTGCTTCAAGGGGCCGAAAATACACCAAGATCTCTTTCTGGTAAGTATATTAATGTTGTTGCATTTTTTGGCTTTACATTGCGTTGTAAACTTGGGTTTAGACTCGATACAGATTTCCAGTCATTGCAACAACAACAACAACGATACCATTAACTCATGAGTCCTACTGGGACTGTCCCAGCAATGTTTGAACGAACAGAGATTTTATGCTGCTCCGCAGTTGCGTATTTTGTGCTACGTATGTTGGAATGGAGTGAAAACATCGGTACGAGTGGAAAATCTAACGTGGGTTATATTAATATATTGCTCAGATTTAACTGTGATTTGGTTGATTGATTGATGGTCTCTTTGATTCCTTGATTTTATTTGATTTTTGAATATATTGACCTTTATCTATCGATTAAATTGCAGCTGAACTCTTTTTCGGTAGCCTCACTGCACAAGGGCCCTCAACTAACGCTCATCTCATTGAAGTGAATTGATGTTGTTGTTTCAGTGTAGTAATAGCGTCCATCAGTCTATCAATAACGATAACAACGAACATGTAATCAGTCTATCCTTTCGGGAGAAATCAAGCTTTCGAGATATAAGGTGTCTACTGACAGAACTGACATCACTGAATCGATTGCCTTGAAGAACTTTGTCATTTTAGTGCTGGGAAATCCCACTTTTGGGATGTTTTCACCCCACGCTTTTTTGAAAAGATTATCCCCCTTGTTGACAGGCGTGCATAAACATGGGAACGTGGGAACAAAGTTCCCAGGCAGCTTTTTCGTTAGCAATATTTTGCAGGCAGTTTTTCTAAAATAGTTGCAGTAAGATGATGAATAAAAGCAAACAAATTCTACAAATTGCTCATGTTCTGCTGTTGAATATATGATTAATCGTTTCGTTGCTTCATGTTTAAAATCTCACTGTTTGATACCTGCATTATTACTTGTTCTGGTAATAGGCTTCTCTACCCTAGCTGTAAAAAATTGATATGCAGGCAGGTTTTCAGAGAATTTCTACTGCTCCCAGGCAGGTTTGAACATTATACACGCCTGCTTGTCGATTATATCGTTGGTGCTCTTAGTATGTAATTCTGATAGTCTGATTTTTAGTAATTCAATGTCTGAAAATACGTGACTTTCTCTTTCCTCAGGTCGAATTTTCGTTGGCATTCTTTGGTTTGTCATCCTCATAGTGACGTCAACATACACAGCCAACATGGCAGCATATTTCACTTTTTCAAAATCAGTTACTGAGCAAGAAGACATTGAGTCATTGCTGAAAACCGGCGTTTCGTTTTCATTGAAACGATACACAGCAATGGATCAATATTTACAAAATTCAGATTACCGAGTTTATCGCCTGCTCTCTCAAAAGATCCATGAACAGAAGAAATTCGTCCAAAATGCCACCGAAGGAGTTGCCCTTGTGCAGAAGGAAAAGAATCTGATTTTCTTAGGGGAGGGACCTTACTCAGAATGGCTTATTAATAGAAAACCTTGTGATTTGAAAATAGGTAAGAATAATCTTCCATTTTATATTCTTCTTTTGCATATGTCTGCTTCTGCTAATGCTACATATTTAACTTTTTCTGTAGAAGAGACTACAAGTGCGAAAAGGCATATTATTTCTTAAGAGGGAGTACTGGAGAGAGAGATGTCTGAAGGACCTATTGTCAGGAACCCACTACATATGAAGGGCAGAGGATGTCATCCAAGGGGGAGTAGATCAAGTTAACGAAATGTTGTCAGGGAGATTTTTAGAATTATGCACCTCGTCGGGATCAGAAAGAGAATAACATAGAAGGTTTCATAGCCAACTAACGTTATGGGAACTCGTATTATTTTTTGCAGGGAACCGAAAATTGTAACAGGGAACGACTGAAATGTTGCAGGGAAAATTGTGCTTTCAAAGTTAACAGGAAGCAAGCTTAATTTAGCAAGGTCTTTGTTTTATGGAGGGGGGAAGGGGTTGGTCATTTTCTTAAAAGAAGACATGTTGCAGCTTGTTGGTTTGTTGGTCAATCTCAAAATTCAAACTCCACCTTTTTATATATTTGCTTTGCATTGCGTCGTTTGAGAGCTGTTCCGCAAGCGGCTGATAAGTAATTACTGTAGTCTTTTATGTTACTATAATTTGTTACGATTTTTCTGTCTTTTTCCCAGTAAATGGAATCCTTCCATCACGAAGTTATGGATTCCCTGTGCGTAAAGGATCATCAATTTCTGAGAAAATCTCCATAGGGATATCAAATTTGGAAGAGTCGAATTTCATTGCAGACATGAAAAAACATTATTGGAGCACACTCAGCGAATGTAATGGAATATCCTCAAAGTCACTTGGAAGTAAGTCGTGTGTCATAAGTTTGATTTTTAGCTAGAAACGACTTTCAGGTCAGACGAAAATTGAGCTTGGGGCCACAAAGGATCATGGTTTAGAATGGATCTTTAAGAGATTGTCTGAGCTTGGCAGCACGTTGAAGATTGCATGGTGTAATCTTTGTAAGCTTGCGACAAACAAGGATAGGGAGTCAAATCATTTCTGAAGAAAATCAAGCAAATCACCTGTCATGGTTGTTTTGTTCTCATACCAAAAGAGTAGATAAAAAGATTTATCGAGCCTTTAACAACAGTTTGTTTATTTACTGTATCTTCCTTTTCTATCTTTGAAATGAGTAAATTGTTTTGATTGCAAGCGCAATGTTTTGATGCAGAAGAATTGTCTCTTTGCGCTTTCATGTTGCAAATATCCTTTGGAGAAAAGTAATTTGCTTATGGGAGACAGAAAATGGTTGTAATCTTCTCAATTATTACCTGACTGACGTTTCAAAAACGAGGCAATACAAGAATCCCGCCAATCCCATTGGCTAATCGGACAATTCCCGCGGTTTTCCCGTTGCCTTGTATAATGTGATACAACGTTTTTGTCGCTAGCAACATACAGTAAACCTAAGCGACATAACAGAACAGTAGCAAAATGCTTTTAGCTAAACATTATTAGTCAAAATTAGAAGTTTGCAGGTAATAAACCTCATACTAACCGGTTTTGTCGTTTTACAGGACAATATAGAGCATGCACAGAAGCTCGGTCTGTACTTTCAAAACCTCGGGTTTTATCTTTTCCTGTACAACACAAAACCGGTTGGTATGGGCATAGAGCATCATATTGAGCCGCACATTTTCTGTATACATCTGGAAAGACTTTGCTTGTTATAAAAAGTTTGCAGGCGTCCCTCATCCATGAAAATGCATTACTTTGATTGATTTTTAGTTACTGAAGATGGAAGAGTGGAACCACTGCAACTGATTGGCGTTTATTGCGTTTTGGCCATTGGTATTGCAATATCTGTTATTTCTTTGCTCGTTGAGAAATGGTGGAAAAGAAAAGGAAAAAACAAGGAGGACAGATCAGGAATGTAAGCACACCTTATTAATGTTGTCCTAATTTTCTTTTATTCATGTTGTCAAAATTCTAGCAAATGTGCTCTTACAAACAGTTCTGCAAGACTGAGCAGAAACTGTGCGAGCATGCGTGAAAATTCGTCACTTTGAGCCCCCCTAGCTCCCTGCAACAGATCCGGAAATTAGGCAACACTTGATATTTCTTGGGCCTTAAACTCTTGATTTATTATTTGAAAAAGCTTATATATTCAAACACTGCCTTATGTCAGATTGTTCGATGACGTTATTCTATGCAGTTTCTGTTTTGTCGTTCTTCGAATAATGATCAAGAGATTCTAATATATTTTATGATTCCCTTATCTCTCGAAATTTCTTTCACTGTCTAATTTCATTGAAAATTAACGATTTTTTCTTCAAGGACAAAAAATGAGGCCCCATCGTTTTCAACATCAATGACACTGCCCGAAGCTAAATCACAAAAGGTGTTTCACTCTGAATTCAACGAAGAAAAGCCTTCGGTGTTTGCGTAAGTCCGACGCAAGTTACTTTATATTTCGTTTTCGCTTACGATTTTTGTCCGGCATTTTGTTGGTGAAGAATCAAACTAAGTCGAGGAGCATTTCAGGTGAAGTTTGGCATTGACATCAAGACGGTAACATCAGAGGCTTTGCCTATCCCCAGATATTTGAAATTAAAAGAGCCTTTATTCTCAAAGTAGTGAAAAAAATCAACAGGAGGAAACAATGATAAATGCTCAACTTCAAATCAGAACTCTTCCGTTTTGTTCGAGTTCCAAATGTTTGTGACATTACTCCCAACCCCCAACCTTTTTAGTCCGAAATTTATTCGTTCTCAGTGTATTGTTCGTTTACTTCTCTAGTCATTGCAATTTAAATACCTCCAGTGAAACTAATTTTCATTTGCATGATTAATTTAACAGAGAAAAGAATGAATTCGAGCTTGAATGGCCTGGAGCAATGTAGAAGAAGAGAGGTTAAGAATTGAGCCACAAAGGCCCTGATTGCACATGGTTGCTGCTAGTTTCAAAACACAGTGTGACGTGGTAATTTGATAGACTTACAAGCCAGAAGTTGCCTCATCTCATGGCTATCCCAAAAAAGTACTCCCGTTTAAAAGGTCACCAAAATTCGATTATCAAATGATCTCTTTTGTCGATGATCCTAATATATGTAAAGATAATAAAATGTTTGTTTTCATTACTAAGTATGGAGTGACACGTTGAACAACTTGTTCTGAGCTATATACTCATTAGGCAACATCGAAACTCTCACCTACCTGCAATAAAATAGAGGTTATCATTACCCATTAAGTCTACAGTGATAATTTGCATCTCTTTCGGTCTTTCAAACATTTGTAATCAAACTAGGAGCTAACTAAGAAAAAAGAAATTGATTTTGTAATCATCAGTGCTTTTGCAGCATGCTTCAAAAGAGGGCAGCCCTAACGAGAGCTAAATTTGCTAATTTTAAAACAAGTCACAAGGTCAGCTAGACCTGCAATTTAATTTTGGTGATCTTTCAAACAAAAGTACTTTTTTGTACACCTGGTAGTATCTTCAAGCTTTGTAACACTAAAAGACTGTTGAATTAATAATTGTTTTGTAATTTGATGACACTTGGTAAATAAAATAATAATTATACTAAGTACAAGGTGCTATAAAATACTGCTTTGAGTGTTGGAAATTCACCATTTTAAATGAATTTTAAGCTACACTTATGTTTAGTTTTGCTACATAAAAAATTTATTATTAATTAAGAATTAGAATGAATTAAGAAATAATTTTATTGATATCAATTGTTTTTGTGATACATAATTTGTCTTCTTCAAATATAGTTAGAGAAAGCAATCTGATGTTTCAATTATAATTTTGAGAAGAGCTTTTGCTCCATGCATGATATCTACATTTAACACACAAGTCATTCAACAACTTACCATAAAAGCTCTATCAAGCCCCTGGGGGGCTTATTTGATTTCAGATACTCTAGAGGGGGTATATAAGAGGGGCCTTATTTGTATAAGTGAAATGACAATGATATAAAATATAGCCTTTAGTTCTTTTACCTGATGATATTTTGCGCAATCAATATACAATTTTATGAGCCAAATACACACAGGTTCAACACTTTTTTATCCCAAACAATATTTAAAGTAACATGCAAAATTCTTTAGCCAACAGAAAGGAAAATCTTTTGAAACCTCTAGCATTTGATATAAGGTTGGGGCTTAACAGAGAGTGGGGGCTCTTTTTAAATTATGGCTTAGGAGAGAGGGGTGTATTAGAGAGGGGGCTAAAAAGAGCTTCTATGGTATTGCTACTAGTTGAAAATGGGACCTTTGTAAAGTGAAATTTTCTAACTTCTTAATCACTCTTATATTTTGTCTGCTCTCCATTCTGTTCTTGTCCTGTCACAGGTATTTCTTGTTGCAATTGTGGTTGTCCCATGGTACTTCCTTCTTGTTGCAACTGTGGTTGTCCCATCGTACTGCCCTCTTTTGAGTATTCTCTTTCCCTCCTCAAAAACAAAATCATGAAATATGTCTTCGAAACAATAAATCTCAAACCATAATAGATCTTTCTGGAGCTTTTGAAAATCAAATCTTTGATGACAATAACCTGTGCTTTCAGCGGATCTAAGTGTCCGTGAAGAGCTTCTTGGATTAGCTTGACAATGTAAAAATCACTTCCTCTGCTTATGACATGTGCAATTGTTGGGTTACGCATCAAACTGACAACCACATTGCTGACAAAATTTGTAGCATTTTGTGTAACAAGACCGAAGAGCATCTTGAAAGGCATAAAGATAGGTTTGACGAAGAGATAAAGCATGTTGAAGAACTGGATGAATGGATCAAAGATATGAGGAAGGATGTTGACAATCCCTTTCAAAGGCCTGAAAATTTGAAACAATGGAGAAAAAGCTGCAACAACAAGCATGAAAAATGGTTTAAAGTAATGCCACCAGTAATGATTGAGAGAAGAGAAGAGATCATCCAACCATTGGAACCAAGCCTTGAAAATACTGAAGTAATGCTCAATGAATTTGACGATTGGCTTCAAGTACGATCTGATGAAATCAACATGGCGATACAGCTGCCACACTGCCCATAACAAAGAGAGGAGAGTGTAAGTAATCAAGAGATATTCTATGATTCTTCTCATTTTGGCAGAATACCATCGATATGGGATATAATTCACCCATTCTGGCAGACCCTCTCTTATCTTTGAGGGAGGCTTGGTGTGTTTTGAAATCACACCATGTTTCTTTAATTCTCTGACATTTGCAATTTCCTTTGTTTTTGCAACTTTCACAAGGTGCATCATCTTACAAACCATTGCAATTTTCTCAACAGAAAATGTTGCCTTTACCATGCATGAATTTAGTATCACATATTCATAAGAAATGTCTTTTATTTCATGTCCATTTGAATCAATAATGAGCTCGTCTTTTCTTTTCCAAAGAAACATTGGCCCATCACATTCAATCAGAATTCTTGCAACCATCGAATCCCAGGAGCCAAATCTTGTTGTCACTCGTAAATCCCCAGCTGATATGTCTGCACATTGCAAAACAGAGTATGTTGTCTCCTTATCTTGAAACTTTGAACCTTTTGTCACTTCAGGAATTCTGAAATAGATTCTTGATGTTCCTTCTTCATGAACTAATTGACATTCTGGCGATTGTCCTGAAATTTCTTGATCTGTGGTCTCAAATATCTTTTGGATGGCTGTGGGGGCTCCCCCTGCTCCTATAGGTTTACTTGGCCCCTGCTGTTTAGGGGAGACTGCCGAAATTGGCTGAGTATTTGCGTTGGGTTTGTTTTGTGATGGGCTCGTTTCTTGGGGAATCTTGTCAGCTAGTTTGCTTTTACTTTCTTCGATTTTCTCTCTTTTAGCTCCATCAAAAGAATCTGAAATTATTTGTCCGCGATCATGCGTTTCATTTTGTGTAGACTGCACATTTTTCATGTAGTTGTCTTTTCCTTGGGCCTGAAAATCGCTCCTCGGAGAAAACGAATCTTTTGTCGTTGCCAACGTAATACCATCTTTATCTGTACTGAGTTTTGAAGCAGCAAGTTTGTACTTTAATTTGCCACTCTTCAAGCTGAACAGAGGCAATACTTTTAGCTGCATTTTTGCAAGATTGGGTGGAACATTACGGCTTCACCATCTGCCTATCTGGTGATCTGGTTCAGTAGAGGAAGTCCAAAGTCGAAGAAAGAACAACAACAACAAATCGCAACAACAACAATAAAGTTTGGTTGATTAATCAATACTAATCACAACAGCAACAACAAAGTGAAATCATAACAAAGATGGCGGCTGAAGTGGAACTTATCTATACAGAATTTTAATTTGAAAATCATTAAAATGAGAACAAATGCTAAACTAATTGTTGTAGTGATAGTTTTGGTGGTTGTGAATGGCTTTGAAGTGAATGAAGAAACGAACAAAGGTAAGATTTAGAGCTTGGTGGGCGCCGCCTCTGCCAAAAATGTCAATAATGAAAAAAGTTTTGAAAATTGGTAGGCCCTCCCCCTCCCTGGTTGGTGAGGTGCTTGATTGACCTACAAAAACCCGGAGAGGGAGAGGTGGTGCCACTGGAGAGTTAGGAAAAGTATCCTGTCTGTCAGAGTGAAGTTTGGAAAGTGACCCTGCCTGCTTGCCTGTCATATCTGTTTTCAACTAGCATGTTTTGCATGTTCCATCTCATGGTTGGTTTTTGTTGCTGTCATTTTCAAGGGCCATGAAAATGGTGGCTACAATGTCCAACAGAGAGATGCCATGTACAAGGCACAGGAAAGCTCATCAGAAATCCGCCAAACAAGAATTAAACCCTATCATTGAGCTTGTTATATCAAAAATTATACTTGTCTTGGAGGACCAGAAATCCTTTAAAATGATGCTCTGTCTGTTCACTAGCATATTCCTCTGTGGGGAAATATGTGAGTGACCCCCTGGGCATATGTAGTTCTTCATTCAAAATGTGTGACAGTGTTGATGTTGTTGAATCTTTTTCATCTCATTAATTAATTATTTTATTTTATTGCAGATGAGATGCTTTGCAGAAAATGTGGTCATGGCATTACTAAACCAAAACAATTCACAGATGTTCCAACTGTCAAAGCTTTAAGACAGAGAAATGATACAATCTTAATGAGGGAAAATACTCTGATACAGCTCTTTCAAAATCCTGAAGGTATTTATTGCTGTAAACCATTTTCATATGTGTATTGACTCTAAAGTTTTAGTTAGATTCTATACAACAAGAAATGTCAGGAAACTGTTTGATTTTCATGTTGTTGATGTTTTATTTGAAAAAACTCCCCCTCAATTTGCATCAAATATAATGTATATGGGCGCTAGAGATTCTCAATTTATTTAATTAAAATTATGTAAATGCTGTGTTCATGTATTTAACTTGCAAAATTGTCTCTTATTGGTTGTTTTGTAAAATAGGAGGTAAAAGTCAAAGAAACATAATTTAGAGTCTTGATGTTTTGAATAAGCTTAACGAAAGAGCTTTCATGGTAGACAAGCTCAAATGTTTTGGATTCATTTACAGGAAGTAAATTTGAAGTCATAACTGCAAAGGAAACAAATGTGAAACTTGTAGGTGAGGTGAGTTGACAACAAGACCTCAAAAGGATGCAAGTATCATGTTCTTAAAGGTAACAGAAAGCTGTGAAAGCTCTAAAGAAATGTTGATTTCATGATTAATTCCAACCAAATGGTTGTGATGTACCCTGAAGACTTTAAAATTGTGTTATGTAGCTGAAGCTTTTGTTGGACAACAATCATGCTAGAAATAATTTGAGAAATGATGATGGTTGTCGAGAAAGAAGAGAGTTAGATTAGGTTTTGTGGCAAAGGAAATAGATGCAAAGAATGAAAAAAGAGTTCTTCAGAAAAGGAAAATGGTTTTTAAGATAATTTTATCTTCTCTGCAACTGTATTTGATTGCACTAAAGTCCTTGATTTATAAATACTTTGGTATACAGTTAAGTACACTGTAGACACCTCAATGATGCATGGGCTTTTAAGAGTCTCTCCCATATTTATTGATCCTACCTACAATTATAATTAATTTTTTTTCAATTTGCAGCCAACAAAAGAATATAGCTGGTTCCCTGGCTTCTCTTGGACTATAGCTATTTGCCCCCATTGTGGCATTCATCTTGGATGGTATGTGTTCTGAGTTATGTGTCCCTTTTCCTATTAGTTTTGTGCACCCTGGAAAGTTAATGGATAAGTATATACAAATTGCAGAAGGTATCAAGCTTTTGTTGTAAAATCAGAGGCTGAGATAATCATTCAGTAGGTGTAAGAGGCAGGGGGCTGGGGACTGCAGCCCCCCAACATTAAAAATATATGCAACGATTGGCTATTATCAGGCAGAAAATCTGCCTTTAGTCAGGCACAGTTTTCACAAAAAATTTATTTTTTATTGGGCAGCCCCCCAAATCTTATCTCCCATACAATTATGCAGCTTATGCTTGAATCAATGAAAATACTGTTGCCCATTCAAAAATTTGCAAAAACATGCTCCACCAAATACTAAACTTGATCTATCAAGACCTAACTTTGACAAAGTCTCTCTATAATTTTCCTGCCCATATGAAGTATAAAATAAGAATTTAGAAATTTAACTGCATCATACATTACAGACCTTGTGCACATTAGCATGACTTAATCGTTAGCAGAAAGCCTGAATTAGGTACTGGGATTTATACCGGGTGCGCCAAAATAAACTATGCACGTTTGGCAGGCCACAATAAATCGTACACTGGACCGATTTTGAAGATTTATGACTTATTCGTTAGCAGAAAGCCTGAATTAGGTACTGGGATTTATACCGGGTGCGCCAAAATAAACTATGCACGTTTGGCAGGCCACAATAAATCGTACACTGGACCGATTTTGAAGATTTATGACTTAATCGTTAGCAGAAAGCCTGAATTAGGTACTGGGATTTATACCGGGTGCGCCAAAATAAACTATGCACGTTTGGCAGGCCACAATAAATCGTACACTGGACCGATTTTGAAGATTTATGACTTATTCGTTAGCAGAAAGCCTGAATTAGGTACTGGGATTTATACCGGGTGCGCCAAAATAAACTATGCACGTTTGGCAGGCCACAATAAATCGTACACTGGACCGATTTTGAAGATTTATGACTTAATCGTTAGCAGAAAGCCTGAATTAGGTACTGGGATTTATACCGGGTGCGCCATAATAGACTATGCACGTTTGGCAGAGCACAATAAATCGTACACTGGACCGATTTTGAAGATTTATGACTTAATCTTTAGCAGAAAGCCTGAATTAGATTCTAGGACTATTTGCAAATTTTTCCATTTTCAGTTGTTAGAGCTAGGAGCAAATTTCTTAAAATGTTCGTTTCCGAAAACGTTGAAAACGATCAAAAAACGTCGATCAAATTTTAAAAGATTCAACATGAATGAACAAAGAGAAAACGTTTTCAGGGGGATTTGGGGGTTTAGCACGAACTCTCGTACAGCAGATTACAATTATTCGATTTCTAAATCCCAAATCACCACGAACAGGTTCTCTTTTTGTCCATTTGTGTCGATTCTTTAGAACACTTGATCGATGTTTTTTTATCGTTTTCAGTGTTTTCTTCGAAAAATAAAATTTTAGGAAACTCGCCTCTAGCTTGAAAAAATTTGCAAAAAATCCCAGTATCTAATTCAGGCTTTCTGCTAACGCTTAAGTTATAAATCTTCAAAATCGGTCAAGTGTACAATTTATTATGGCCTGCCAAACGTGCATAGCTTATTTTGGCGCACCCGGTAGGAATAATTATATTTTAGCTTATCAGAATTAATCTCTAAATATTCTGTTCTCAAAAATCTCCCATATACTGTTATATGAGTAAGAAGTTATAGAAGTCTGAACTGATCTTTATTTCCTTTTTTGTAGGAAATTTGATCCAATAGATGGAGACGAAGATGATGATTTCAATTTTTCATTTGTTGGTTTGATTTTATCACGCATCATTGGCTCTTCATGTGAGTATGTTAATTTCTGCTCAAAGTGAGTGAACAAAAAGCTCCCGGCGTTTGAAAAATACTGCCCTCTGAATATCAAACCAATAATATTGAAAACTGCCTTGTTTCATTGCCGATATGTTCAATTAGATTCAATAATTCATCCGGCTTTAATCAGTTATTCCTTCCCGTGGATACAAGAGATCTTCTGCAGAAAACCCCTTCAACCTGCAAAACCTGCAAAACCTGCAAAGATGAGTGAAAACGACTAGCACAATTTCGTGCTGCTTTTCCTTCCTAACAATATTGGACCTTGCATGTGTTTGTGCCTTGCATGTGTTTATGTCTTCCTTCTTCTTACGAGAACGGAATCTCCCTGAATACAGTAAGTCTCTCATACCAGGGGGAACACTTTGTTGATGTTCATCCTCGAGGAGAAAGCGCGTGCTAAAGCGAAGGTTTCTCGATGGGACTTTCTCGAGGAAATCCCTTGTAAGATCTGAACGGAATGACCGATTTCTGCCACAAAAAATTCTAAAATTAATTGAACATGTTCGCTATTCAATGAGACATTGCAAAATATTATTGCTTATATATCTAGGGAGCAGTAGCCGTTCAAACAGGCGTAGTTGTTTTGCCTCTCACCCAGTAGTATCTGGCACTTATTTGATTCGCACTTATTTTTGTAATAGTCAATGAAGGTCAAATATATCTTCATGATAAAAACCCTTTTATTCGCTCCATTCCACCATTTTTATCTCCATCAAATTGCTCAATTTGAAGCCAAAACTTTTAAATTGGATGCAAAAACTTCAGGTTCATAGCCCAAGTTACTTATCATCCAAGAATTAGAAATATTCAAATACGAATTCGAAAATTCGAAAAATTTTTGACTAAAAATAACGCTTTTCAATAATGCAAACATTTACGCCTCAGAGTAAATGTGGTTTAACTACAAGGGTTAGCACAGTTGTTTCCTTCCCCCCTCTCGGTCCCAACTCCCCCTGTCACGCATCTCATACTTCCCAGCATGCATCATGCTCCGAGTCCTCCTCGTGCTTCGAGACTTGATCCAAAACAAAAAGGATTTTCAAAAACTGCAAAAAAGCCCTACTTTTTGCTTAAAAATAAAGATATTAAAGAATGAAACAATTTCTACAAAAAAACCAAGGCTGTTCTACTTTCTTCCCAAAGTCAAGGACTTAAAAAGTAGTCAATTTTTGCAGCAGCAACTGAAACCTCGCAACAGCTGAATGCAAATCAGATATCTTTACTTCACAGATGCAGATTCTTTGTTACTCACCCCAAAATCATATCAAAGCTGACAAAACTTTGCCTCTTTGAGAGTGACCATGGAACATGGAATGACTCATTATTGAATGCAGTTGTCAACAACATCTTCAATCATCACGCAGGATCATTGAATCAAGCATGCTGCTCAAACTTTGATGCTCTGTGAGACTATTATCGGCCTAAGCCAACAATTCTTTCAGTAAATCGTATCTTTGTTGAGATGTTTATGAATTTAAAGTATCTTTTAAAAGAGATTCTGCAAATCAGCCTATTTTTTGTCAAAGCATAACCTATTGCCTTACTTTTTGCCCAGAAATCGGTCTTTTCAAAATGGGCCTACTTTTTGCAAAAAGCAATGGCTATAGCCTTACTTTTTGCCCAGAAATCGGTCTTTTCAAAATGGGCCTAATTTTGCAAAAAAGGAAAGGCTATTGCCGTACTTTTTGCCCTGAGATCGGTCTCTTAAAAATAGGACTTATTTTTGCAAAAAGCAAAGGCTATAGCCTTACTTTTTGCCCAGAAATCGTTCATATTAAAATGGGCCTATTTTTTGCAAAAAGCAAAGGCTATAGCCTTACTTTTTGCCCAGAAATCGGTCTTTTCAAAATGTGCCTAATTTTTGCAAAAAGCAAAGGCTATAGCCTTACTTTTTGCCCAGAAATCGGTCTTTTCAAAATGGGCCTAATTTTTGCAAAAAGCAAAGGCTATAGCCTTACTTTTTGCCCAGAAATCGTTCATTTCAAAATGGGCCTAAT
>REGL01000051.1:0-12055 GCA_004194395.1 Aurelia aurita complex sp. Pacific
ATGACTACCCCATGGCCAATAAAAAAAGACACGCAACGTTAAACTACATACAATTAGGTACACTACGAATGATTAAAACCTAATGGATACTATATTAGATTCTGTCTAGGTTTGCGATTAAATTAAAACGTCACGAGCACAGCTCCACAAATATCATCATTACTTAAGATTTTCGAATATAGTTGGGTTGCGTTGTTTCTAAAACACCCTATACAACTGTACTGAATTTGCACTTTTCGCAAATCAACGAGCAAACATGGTTCTTTGTTTGGTTCTAGCTTTTAAACAAATGGAGATCACCTTCAAATCATACTGAAGCAAAAATTATGTTTTCCTTTTTCATAGCAATGACGTAGTCTACCACGTGAGTATAAAAACTTCTAAATATTAACCTACCTTCTTTAACAATTTCAAGAGTCTCACCAGCTTCAAAACTTAGTTCATCTGTCTCACCAGCCTCATATGAAAATATAGTTTTACACAATGGCAACCTCGGTTTGGGAGCAGGTCTTGGTTTATTTGGTGCTGGAGGCTTGGGACGAGCCGCTGATTTCTTTGATGTCGTCACTCTCTGCACGCTGCGAAGGAAAAAGAGATCATATCAGATTGGCTACAAAATGTGGTAAGGAATGATGAAAACAATCTGCGAGAAATATTCTAAAGATATACAAATTGCACTATCTTATTTGGTGCTGACTTTTCATTGTATTACTTTATACGATGCTTCTTAATTAAAAAAGAGGGATTTATCAGGCATAGAAATATGGAGACGTTTCAATATATTTGCGACCCTTATTTAAGTTCGATATTTAATAACAACGTTCTTAAGTCTGAACGATCAGGCTAGGCTAAATTTTCAGTGCAGTAAAAACCCGGGTATAAAAACCTACCATTTTGCAAGCCAGCCTGGGCTCTTGAACGATCAATACGATGCATTAGTTCTTATAAAACGATTAAAAATTTGACAATTTCAGCTTGTAGGTTCTTAATCGATTAAGTTCTTTTACGCGGGTTTTTTAATGTAATCACATTTTTGAATAAATTTTTCTATAGCGACCTTGAAAAATGTGCCAAAGAACATAGATGTAGATACCGGAGGTCGCAGGTGCCCCCTACATACTTCGAAAGTGCCCTCAGCCTTTCTTAAATTCAAAGGTGCCCATTCAGTCCTAAAAAGTGAGCATCTAAAAGTTGTGCCCCCAAGTGAGAATTGCTTCCTTCGTCCCTGCCGAACACGGAGCCTGCCAAACAGTTGAAAGTAATGAACAGTCTTCCTCGAATGAATCATGTACTAACATGCTAATGTATGACAAAATTATCTCATCTGCAAGAATTATTTTGAACGAAGCAAAACGTCAAAACTCACCCACAAACCCCAGATTCTGGAGTGCTCATAAAATCTTGATTGAAATCCTGACTCTCTCGTCGTGCAACTTTCTTTGCTCCTGATGATGGTAAATTCGGATGTTGTGATCCAACTCGACTCGCTGTGCTGAAAGATTGTCTGCCCTTTTGTTTCCTTGATCCTTTCTGCACTTGTGAGTATGTTGCTGTTAATTGCTGTGCGCCACCGCGGCCTCCTCCACCACGGCTTCCGCTGGTCCGCTGTGCTCCTGGTCCTGTGAATTAACAAAAGGGATAAGAGATATCAGCAAAACAAAATACGAATACTAGAAAATTTAGAAAGATGCTTGCAAGCAGTCTGCAGGAATACTTACACAATTTGATAAAACGAGGAAAAGTTGAAATAAAAGCTTACTTGAATCCTTTGGAAGTCCAGGTCCAACAGAGATGATAAGTTGTTGTTTCCCAGATGGCTTGACAACAGGCAAATCACTAGATCCAACTTGAAAACACAAAGTTCGAGTCAAACCTCCACCCAATGAACCAGGTATTCGGCTACTCCAACCTTCTTTCTTTACTGCTATCGTAACCCTACAAATAAAATATATTTAACTCTGGTTTGTGCAAGGGAGATATGAAATACATTCTTTATGGATTTTTCAAAGCAACAATCCGTCAGTATAGCCCATGCTAAGTTTTTCACAAATCCCGTGCCGATAGCGAGGTAGAGGCTAAATAATAGGCTATATATATGACTTATTTTCTTTACATACTTCATACAGCCCGTAGTCTGTGATTACAGATCCACGCTCCTCCGCAGCGTCCTTCTAATTTGACTTTGTCTGTCCTTGTGTCATAAATTTGTTTATTTTGCTTAACCCCCTGTTATTCTTAAACCAACTTCAAAACGCTTGTTTTCACAATTGATATTATAGTAGTTTCTATACGTAGTAATTTTGCGAAATCTGACGCAGAAAGTCGCTGCGAAGGAGCGTGATTTCAGATCTCTTTAAGTTTCCTTATCTTCACAGTAACTGATCTATAAATAACTTCAAATTTCAAGCCGTTTATTTGATTCAAAATATGATTGGGAAATGTCTTACAAATGAACGGTACTTTGCATTTGGTTAAGTGGAATAATATCCTTTTCACTTTGAATCACGTCCAACAAACAAAACGTCTTTGAAGGAGACGAGAAAGAGGACAGGCATGTTGTTTGGCAAGTATACTTGATTTTTATCTATGGTCTTCTTGTTTGTGTCGAAAGAAAAAGATGTAAAACAACTCACTGAGTATTGAAATCAATTCGGAGTTTCTTGTTCATCACAGCTTCATACTTCGCAGAGATAAGAGTGAGAAATTCAGTCTTGAATGTTGATTCGATGATTGTGTCATATTCAGTAGGAACATGAATAACGATATAACCATCTTGAAAGGGGCTGCAAAGAAATGACATTAAAAAGAGCGGTTCAAAAATGGTATATTTCTAACAGATGGAACTCATTTAATGAAACTCCGTAAATGGAAGGGAAACACTACAGATTACTGGCTCACTGAAATGTAAACGGAGAGATAGGAAGGCGTTCAAAAATCGGGCTGAAAGGCAAACTCATCATAAATGATCAAGAAACATTTTTTAAAAGTGGCAAAAACTCACCTGAGAGAGAGCGAACCAATTTGATCCATGGTCAATTTTCGTTTGACGATTTCAACAATTTTTCCCTTGTCAGGACCTTTCTTAATGGTCTCCCTTCCAATTAGGTAGACATGCTTTGCAGACAGAAGTAGATCTCTCTTCATCACCTTGTGATAAAAACAATAAACCATGCAGTTTGAAAAAACACATGAACCAAATTAAATCTTATATGAATAACCATGAACATAAGAATCTCCCCCTTTTAAAATAATTAGCAACTTTAATTTGCCATACCTAAAACCCAAAAAANTCATACTTCGCAGAGATAAGAGTTAGAAATTCAGTTTTGAATGTTGATTCGATGATTGTGTCATATTCAGTAGGAACATGAATAACGATATAACCATCTTGAAAGGGGCTGCAAAGAAATGACATGAAAAATTTCAGCTCAAAAATGGCAGATTTCTAACAGATGGAACTCATTTAATGAAACTCCGTAAATGGAGGGGAAAGATTACAGATTACTGGCACACTGAAAGGTAAACGGAGAGATAGGAAGGCGTTCAAAAATGGCGCTGAAAGGCAAACTCATGATAAATGATCAAGAAACATCTTTTAAAAGTGGCAAAAACTCACCTGAGAGAGAGCGAACCAATTTGATCCATGGTCAATTTTCGTTTGACGATTTCAACAATTTTTCCCTTGTCAGGACCTTTCTTAATGGTCTCCCTTCCAATTAGGTAGACATGCTTTGCAGACAGAAGTAGATCTCTCTTCATCACCTTGTGATAAAAACAATAAACCATGCAGTTTGAAAAAACACATGAACCAAATTAAATCTTATATGAATAACCATGAACATAAGAATCTCCCCCTTTTAAAATAATTAGCAACTTTAATTTGTCATACCTAAAACCCAAAAAATTGCTCTGAATATCAAAGAAATGAATCTGGCAACAGAAAAATGCTGATCAGATTAAGTTTCACTGCATCTCTCTTAAAGTAGTGGCCTAAACTTGTGGATCGCTGGTAGAAACTAAGAATCCTTATCAAACTTAGCTAATAAACCTTTGTAAATTTTTGTTCCTGCGTGAAGGGTTTCACTGTGCCCTTTGGTAACAGCAAAATCAAATCATAAAATGGCACAAAATGAAAGTACCAACGAGTTAGCTACCTCAATTAGAATAAAATATTTCCACCTGCTGGAAATTAAACATGGGGTTCCTAGACCTCAAACCCACTGTCTCCTCTGTTCCAATGTGATTATAGTACAAAGCAGATAGGTAGGTAGCACTGTTGCAAAGTACTTGTGCAGATCTCTAAAGCACCATGTGGTCTCTTCGAGATAAGCGGTGAAAAGTCAGCAGCTGTAAACTGCAAGGCTATAAAATCACGGTAGTTGAATTGTTGTCGTGAAAATTTTCTGAGCAGGTCACATCCATTTTTGCAAGATTACTTCTAAACTGTAGCTGTATCACATGGGGAATCCCGGAATGATTTGCAAGTTCCACCCAAAAAAATTTAAGAGATTGAGCAAAAGTCTTTAACTAAAGTCTGTTAAAACTAATGCACTTTAGGGTTAAGGTTTTTTTGTAAGTTTTACGAATTACCTTGAATCTTCTGTCAAGCTTCGTAACTGTTTCTGCAAATTCAATCCTTTCTCTCTTTTCTACAAAAGAAGACAAATTTTTACCAGCAAATGAAAGAAATATCACGATTATGAAGTTGTTCAATTCAACTCAACGTTAGTTCAACTCGCCGTCAAATGCAGATCGGTCCTTAAAAATGATGATCCAATATTGTAGTTGCTAATGACAAAATGAAAGATTAGGGGGATTTACGACGACAGAGAACCTGCAAAACCTGCAAACATGCATCAGATAAAATAAATCATTGCCTGGCTGCGACTGTGCGAAAAAAATACAAAATAAATTATCAAGTCATACCAACAAGAGCTCTCAAAGCAGGATTGTCTTCTAGGCCAATGTAATCTCCAACAAAATTCCTGTTTAAACTGCCTCGTCTTCGTTCCTTCTTTTGAAACAGGATATCTGAGGCTAGAATCAAATGAAATTGATCTTAGAATCTCAAAATTTAACCAGAAAATATTTTAATTTTCGATGAGCAGGGTTGGGGTTTTTTGTTAAAAGCGGAGCACCTACTAAATAGTGGGGTTGGAAGGTTTGTGCAAGCAGACCTTTGAAGAGTTTTGTAAACCGTAAATCCATTATGATAGGAGAAGCAATTATTTAAAAGTAAAATACGACTGTTATGATTTTGGTAAACCAACCTTGTTGTTTCATTTGCATATATTGTTGTCTTGCTTTGTATTGACGATATGCCTTCTGAATTGTTCTTGCAAATGAATCATATTTCCTTTCACGAAGCTCTTCCAACAAGAACAACTAAAATGGAGAAAAACGTAGACTCCAAAGCGTGATTTTCATGAAGGCATAACTGGAAGGGTACGTCAACAAGGGCCAAGGATGATAAAGTACGCCAAATCTCAAAGAATGAATAGTTCTTGTGGTAAAAAGGCTTAATTACTTAGGTGCTAATGTTTATTTAGTTGTAGCCGCTCTAACATTATCGACAATTTTGTTTCAAAGCTGTTTTTGGATGGAGCCCTGCTCCTGTAATCACGCCCTTAAAGTACTGAATTTGACTTACAGATTCAGGATTTTTGATGAAAACTTTGGTTTTGCCAAGTTGCCATTGATCAGCATCCATATTGACGGTTGTCATCAAATGTTTGATTCCTGCCTTAGGATCACCCTTCCATGTTGGGTACGTTTCACGGGTCAGAATTGCATACCTAAAAACAAATATACAACTGATGACGTTTACAGCGAATAATTCATCTGACCATGCAGCGAGATATTTTGGTTGAGAAAACTTTGGTAAAAACCAACGATTTTTCGTAATATTGAATCTACCTGTATTTTCAGTGCTCATAAAACTTCAAAGCCAATGAAACTAAGATTAAAAGGACCAAGGAAAAACTGCAATAAAACAAGCAGAGAGAACGCAAAATAAGTAAAACTAATGAACGTTCAATTGCAAAACCAAACCAAGGATTCACTGACGGACACTTTGCCGAATATTGCGGGGTAGCGAAGCTATTGTTCCAGTACAAAAGCATTGTTTATTTCAATTGTTTTCGAACAAAAGATCTTTGTTCTAACCAACACGGGGGGCGATTGTTGGCCAAATGAGCTATGAACAGTTCATACCTGCAAAGAGAAATAAAATGGTTTGTCAAACTAGAGAAGGTGGCGTGTGATCTACAAACCTTCGAAGGAATTTGTCATAAATTCTTCTAAACGCATAGCCAGCACGACGCACCCGAATGTTTTCTTTCAAACCCAAATATTCCACTTGATGCCGAACCCTGTAAAATAAAACAGTAACAATTAACATAAACAAATTGACATGAAATGACGGTCGACAGGACATCGAGTAGCGATGCTGGTTGTGTTGGCTTGGCAAATGTGGTTTTGCTTTTGACAGTAATTGCGAGATTAGGAAACGATAAAGAAGAACACGAGGAAAATAAGTTAAGTACCAGTCAAATCATGATGAGATTAACTTAGGCCATCCAAGTCGCTCATCGTGTCTCCTAGTGCCCATGAAAGCATCGATCATTCATGCCTTGAAAATGTCAAAATGTTCCGTTCAATATTTTCGAGTGTTCACATGACGTCGTTTTCAAAATGTGCCGGTTAGAGTTCCGTTTTCAAATTCTACCATTTTCAAAATCTGCCCGCAAAAATGTGCCATTTTCATGTGAACGAGAGGCCTATTTGTAAAAAGAGTATGCCGTTTTTAAACTGTGCCAGTATGGTGTGAACGCAGTGAACGAGAGGCCTATTTGTAAAAAGAGTATGCCGTTTTTAAACTGTGCCGGTATGGTGTGAACGCAGTCTGAGTTTACATACCTGTCATTTTCGAAGTCATGTGGCTTCTTGGTCTCATTTGGTTTAATGCATCGAATGTAATGTGGTGTGCATTCCATTAATTTGTTCACCAATGTATTTGCTTGAGTCTGTAAGGCAAGAAAAATGTCACTCAATGAAAACTTTGATAGAATAATAAAATAAAGGAAAAGAAATCTGTTCATTTCATTCAACAGTAAATTAAGGTCTGTCTCAAAACAGATGTCACGTGAGTTTGCGATAACGCAAAATTATTCACGCAAAACAATTCAGTTGGTTTTATTCGCGGGTATTTTTACGTGACATCTTATTTGAGACAGATAATAAATACCAGCATTTACAGCTAAAATCTTTACGTGGGCAGTTTCTTTGCTGATATCTGTACTAGCATTTAAAACCTTCAATAAAGCTAGAAAGAGAGCTGTTACGAAACAAAAGAAAGAGGTTTGGGTGATGTAGTTCATACGCTTTTTGAAAGAAATAAGCCATTTTCCTTACATTGAGCTATAATCAACAGAGTTAAAAGCAGCCTAGCTCAGGGACTGAGGCAATATAAATAAATTTGTAGGCAGAAATACCGCAACACGACGAAAAAACAACTGTGTATGAATGTATTTTAAGAAGTCCTGCATGGCAGGACGAAATATTGGTAAAAATTAATTCACACACAGTTGTTTTTCGTCGTGTTGGAGTGTTTCTGCCTACAAATTTATTTCATTCATTCGTCACCGCAAGCACCTTCGGATCCGACGATCGACGCTGGTGTCGTGGCCTTTCCTTTTTCGAATATAAATAAAGCCTATTGACTTTCATGTTCTCGATAGACAAAATTAGTAGAAACATAAGTGGCACATGGCTAGCTTTTGTCTTATTCTTAGACAAGATCACTATATCTCAGTTCATTTAATTTAAGATAAGATCAGAATTTTTTTCCAAAATGCAAAATCATGTACCTTAATTTTCATGCTTGCTGTTGAAGGTCGGCCTCTCTTTTCTGCTTTTGTGTCATCCGGAAATAGACTCACGATGAATGGGCTGGTGGGCGAACGAATAAAACAGTTATGGACAGCCACCAAAGATAAATAATTGCAAAGAGCAAAGTACGTGTCTTTAAAAAAGGTCACTTTGTTGCAAAAATGCTTGCAAACTACGCAAAAAAAATCTTGACCAACAACGAAAATAAAAACCAAAAATCCATAACAGTAATTAGCAGATAATAACGCTTGCTCAACAAGTTTTAGAAATTAGAGTGAGATAGCTTGAGACGAGCATCTCTTTGGTGCATATTCCAAGTTCTCAAGGCAATGTATATTTTTCACCTCATAAATGATTGCAAAGAGTTAACCCGTACAACAATCTAAGCCAAGGTTCCTTAATTCTTGTCAACTTGAAAGATAACTCACTTTTGACTGCTCTGCATCAATTCAATCAGATCATTAAACAGAACATCTCTGTTTCTTTCGCAAAAACCAGAGGCTTCATATGTCACCTGGAAGACAATTGACAGAAAGTTTACAAAATAACGTAACCACAAAAACAGTGAGTTTCAGGCGTGGAAAAAATATTTTAATTTCTGGGACCGAAAAGTCGTAAAAGCTTTCTCTGACAGCAGGGTACTCCAAACAAGAATTCTCTACTTTTTGGCAGGTCATGATGGTTTTGAAGATTGGTCAGTAATCCTCAATTTCAGTTGTAACTTGTGACCGACTACTTACCAAGTTATAAACAGTATTGTTGTAGTCTGGAGACAGCCTAAATTAACCAAACATCAATCTAATTTCTAAAGACTTAGTTTGAAATACAAAGGGACAATTTTGGATATTCACGCAAAATCGAATCATCAATTGCCCCCTTCTTCTCGCAATTCTTTCTTTCTGGAGACCTGAAAAAATTTCTGGGACCAATGGTATCGTGGTTCGCACTTTTTTCCACCTATGGTGAGTGCATTGCAATATGACTGAATTTAATAACAATATTCTTAGAAAAAGACCTCTTACCTTTTCTACAAAAGAGCCTCGATCAAGCGACATTGTTATGATTTTCTATACGCGAGGTTCGATCGAGTAGCGTTAGAGCTTCTATCACTATTTTGTATATTCGAAAATTCTTCAAAATGAATACAAATCTCATTCGATTCAGATTCTTTTTAGAATGGCTAACTGGTCTATTATACACCACTGTGAACTAATTTAATCAAGGAAGTCAAATGACAAATAAAAAGACACTCTATATGGGAAAAACAGAATTTGTTGTAAATACCTTTCCGGCATAATGATGAATGATAAATCCTTGAGCAAATCCATTAAAATGTTGGTGACTTCCAACTGCACCACCCAATTTCTGAAATAAAAATCCATAATTACAAAATTAGCACGACAATGTAACTTCGAAAGGAATCTAAAATCTTGTAAGGAAACGAAATCATCGTGAGAAAGGCATTACGATTTTCAAATTAATAAACATCAACCTTTTTCTAATAATTTGCATCTGAGATTTCGACCCTAGCTGCGGATTTACCACTCAAATTTCAGTCTAAGTTCACATCCAAACTTTTATACTCCCAATACCTTAGAGATACTGATTCCCTGACGTAAAAGTATGAACTTCACTAAGATAAATAACTCCAAAAAAAAGAAGCTCTGTATAATAAAGACACATTACTGACCTCCAAAAGTTTCATGTCAGCCCCTTCCCCCTGTGCATGCAAAGTTGCACAGACATCATCTAAGACACACATTACACCAGGGGGTTTCTGAAATGAAAAGTTTGATTTACGTAAAATTGAAAGTTCTGGACTTATTGAAAAGATTGAATGAAGTGTGGAACACACAAATATTTTGAACAATTACTGTAACAAAAAATGGGTTCAATGAACTTTTTAACTGAATAAAAACCCAACACTTACGTGAAATATTACCCAAAACCAAATTCTTAGGTGGTTTTTACAAGGTTTCTACTTTCATCAAATAAACTCAAAAAGTTTTTCGAGGATGCACATATTCATAGATATGTATAATTACAGTGGAACCTCCATCAACGGACACCTCTATAAAACGGACACCTCCAAACAACGGACAAATATTTAGTCCCAAAGTACAGTATGAAAAAAGATGACACCTCCATACAGCGGACACCTCTCTACAACGGACAATAGCATTGATCCTACAGGTGTCCGTTATATAGAGGTTTCACTGTGGTACCATCCAAAGCACATTAAGTATCACAAAAAATTGCTTACCTTGCTTTCGATTAAATCACACACGATCTTATTATTGAAATAATCAATTGGTGACCACGCTATTCCTTCTTCCACATATTCTTCCTGAAAACAATCAAAATCAAATGACTTATATACACGCAGCATCCAATTAAATATCACAACAAAACAATCACCAAGAAGGGAAAAAAACAATTAGGATCCAGAGGTTCTAAAGAGTAAAGAAATTTTACATTCCTGAATCATAGTAAAGATCAGTGCTCACAATCTAAAAATGGCATAACGGGAATTGATGTGATCAAAGAGTATGAAGTCGCTCAGTGATATTCTAATACCAATTTTTAGATCAAAATTGAACTTTGAAAATACAATGATACCTGTTCAGCTTTCAGTGTCAACTCGATGAAAATTTGCTGCAACCTCTCGTTGACATAATTGATGCAAAATTGCTCAAATCCATTTTTCTATAATGCAAAGAATAGTAAAATGAGTAATAACATCTGTTACTTGATTATGTTGATGTAAGCACTCACAACATATTTCATATTTAATTCTTTTCAGCAGAAGCTGGTTTTCAAGCGGCCCCTCCGATGAAAACATTAATTACAATCCAAGGACACAAATTAAGAAGCTACTAATTAAATCAAACTATAAACCCCAATTTACAATATTTAAAACCTATATGCAATAATGTTCAAAATTTACAATAAAAAAGAAAGGAAAAACTGCCTGTATCTAATAGTTTTTCTTGAAACTATGCAGAGAGGTTGCCTGCTTAAACTTGGCTGAGAGGCTAAACATCAAGCACAGAGTACGGAGTCTCTGCAAAACAAAGCACAGTCATAGATATTTAAGGTACAAGTCGTTGAGGCAAACGTAGGCAAAGTAGGGTCCAAACATTTCATATTTATGACAAGACAAAAATGAACTAAGCATCAAACATGTAAAATTATTCATTCATCCAATTTCATTAAACCCTTTAATTTCAAGCTATTGTTAAAATGCAATATTAAGTAATAAACAGGTACTCAAACTTTCTTTCAAACCAAGTAGTGAAAGCACCAATCATGGACTCCCTTAGCATTGAGGTTGCTGCTGTTGTTGATTATGTCAGATAGATGTAGAAGTGCAGACCTTTTCAAGAATAAACTTATCTTACCTTGAAGATCTCAAATCCATAAATATCCAAAATTCCAATCGAAATTTCATTAGTATCCTTTACCATAGCTCTGTTGACGGCCTAAAAATATTCCAGAAATTGCTGATTACAAAAAGGAGATACTGAGCTTCATCGCAGAAGATAGTTGTAATGTGTTAATGTAAATGACAAATAAAATAGAACGAGAGGTAGAATTTTACTCACCCCAACAAGGAAGTCAAATAATCTTGAATAAAGTGCTTTAGCGAGAGCATCCCTTGTGTAAGTCGCCTAGAAGAAGTAAGGTAGTAAAATAATAGCTTAGTTAACAATAATTAAAGAAAAGCATTTTACGAATGAAGTTCTGTGATGTCTAAAAAGAAAAGACTCCTGGCAGAACAGCAGGGTTTGAATTTGTCAAATCGACACAAATTATTCTGGAGTGACTGTTTTGGTAACTTTAATTACTTCCTTATCAAAGTACACCACGATAAGCTAGGGTCATCTCAAAGCCCAAGATCCCTTGATTTCAAGTGGATGCCTGCATTAATTGACCATCAAAGTTTATTTGTTAAATCATAATCGCTGCATCTAACCATTACTCACGGGTGGAAAAATAGCGGACCAGAGCACCAATGGTCCCAGAAAGTTTTTCATGTCACCAGAAAGAAACGAGAGAGGAATGAAAAGAAAAGGAAAAGGGATTCTAAAAGAAAAATGAGAAAAGGGGAAAATGATTTTCTAACACAATGTAAACTTCCCAATTTTCTCTTTCCATTTCAAAC
>REGL01000051.1:31319-54171 GCA_004194395.1 Aurelia aurita complex sp. Pacific
TACTACATAGATGAATATAAACATAAACTGAACACTGAGCAATTTTAGTTACCTTAAAAGTCTTGCATCTGATGTGAGACCTGCTATGCTGACAGCCACATGGTCATCTATGGGGATTATTTTCTTTTGGTATGAAGAGAGTTCTGAGGATGAACGCTGGAAAAAAGAAAAACCAATGTGATGTTCTGCTCTAATGATATAATAAAGAAGGGAAGATGATAAAGGGCAGCATCATATCAAAGCATAAGAAAATTGGATGGTGTGTGTTACAAAACAAAACTATAAGACACTTAAATTTACACTATACTTTTATAACATGCAAAAATAGATTGAAAACAAATATATCATAGTACAGGCCCCTTGCACATGAACATGACAGGAATTCTTTAGATATGATAAGCATTCTTGAGCCATTTGAAAGACCGTAAGCTTTTCTAAACAAGAATAACTCGGCAGGAAAACCATGTTGATGTATATAAGGCCCTGTACTGTATTTTACCTTCAAAGCAACCAGAACTGCATATTCTTTTGATTTCAATCCAACAGTTGCACTGCCCTAAATTGAAAAAACAGCCAATACAACTTAAAATAATTGAATAAATATTATTTGTTATTATTAAGATTATACAATGCGATCATGTGAATAAATATAAATGAGACAAATAAATTCATTTCCTTCACAATCAAATTCTATATATAAATGAAGATTAAGAAAATGTCAAGTGATACACAGTTCGTGAATAAAAATATTTTTCATCCATTTTTTATCATAATCTAGTCTTACCAAAATGTCACATATAAGAAATAAGATATAAAAGCCACACGAAGCCCGTATTAAAGGTAACTAACAAATGTTTTATTCAAAAAGTATAATATTCAAAACAAATAGTTTCACTTTTTTCATGATATTGTGTGTTGTTTTCTTGCGTCTTTCCAACCTGTTATTTGTGAAATAAATGCTTTTTTGAAAGAGCACAAGGATTATTGTACATTAACAAAGAATAATGTTTCCTACCTGTTTTACTGCTTCAAGAGCATACTCTATCTGGAATATTCTCCCCTAAATGAATGAAAAATGAAACTATGTTTTGAATTTATGCATACCTAAAAATTGCACTTTAAGATAACATTTCATCTTAAAATGTTACTTATTGCCTGCAACTTTCAGATCAATCCTGTCAGAACATTTTCCGACATCAAAAGAGATCAGGACTTTACATTTTTAAAGGTTGAAAATGTTATCTCATATAAACAAAGAGACATTCTGAACAGAATGCTAGCATAGGTTCCAAATCTTTAAAGAAGCTGGTGTAAAATGGAGTGACCTATTTCTTTGAACTGAATGACTTCAAAGAAATTTTAGCTAATTCTCTATAATTCTACCGTTGGAATTTTCTGAAATCCTCAATATTTTTAGAATTAGAATGTTTTTCTTCTTTTTCAAGAATTCAAGAAAAATTTTCAAAAAGACTTAAAACCATTGTAATTTCTAAACTGTTTGGTGTAAAGAAAACCATAGTTTATGAATGCCTACAATATGGCATCAAGCAAAAGTCTGTCACTCATCTGGTTTATGATTTAGAAATTCGATGATGTCACTTCTTCAAATGAGTTGAAATGTAAGATACGCTGTAATTTCCAAAAATATTCAAAATTTCTGAAAAGTCCAACGGTAGAATTATAGATAAGTATCTAAAGTTTCTTTCAAGCCAATCAATCAGAATAAATAGGTCATTGAATTTTACACCCATCTGTTTACGCTGAGATAAAGATTTGGAACCTATGCTCAGAATGCTAGAACCCTTTCTTTGACAATTTACTTAATTTTGACATTGCTGGAGAACAGTACACGTATTTTTTTATTAGAAACTAAGAATTTGGTCCAGTACTGAAAGCTTCTTAAGATTATCAGATTTTGAGTACTCAAAGTTTCTTACGAGTTTCTTAGAGGTTCCATAACAATCTTCATGTTCACTACCTGTGACCTCGTAAACATTTCAAAACGATGTTTTTAAGCCTTTCCAATGTTTACACATTACTCAAGTACCTTACATACGAGTAATATGATACAGGAAACAAGTGAAGGTAAAGTAAAAATATGTCAAGGATGTCCTTTATCAAAGTAAATAGTTTCTTAACTTATATTCTCCCAGTACTGGAGTTTCTTAATTTTTTGGCGATCTGAGAGTTGAGTTTCCTATAGGCAGTTTCTTATAAAAAATACGTTTAGAAGTGCTGTTTTCAAAGCAACCACTTTTCCTTTCCTGCTCCAAAAATCATCAACTACTTGCCAGATGGACTTAAACATGGCCTCAAACTCTAATTTGAAGCTTGATCTATGCAGCTGTATAGAAATTTGAAAAAAATAAAAGCTCAGCTCCTCCACAGCAACCACAAAAAGGAGCAACAACATTTATGGGACACCCTGTATAAAGCAAGGCATTACCTGTGGACTCCAGATGGAAACATCATGATCATACTGGTTTCTATACTGGAAAGAAAAGAACGATGGACATTAGACTGTGTGTTGAAAGTATTGTAATGCAACTATGTATAAGATCAAAAGATTCCTGACTGTGCTACAGTGCTAACTTTGTCCCATGCAGTTCCCTAAGTGCACTTTAAATCTTCAAGTGTGCCNTTCGGATAAATTTGTTGTTTCTCTTGCAAGAATTAACAGTCTCCTCTTTAGTTACATGTTAATTTGGTTGTTATTCTTTTACAGGAGTTACTTTTCTTTCCACAGATTACAGTGTCTAATGTTGCATTTGTGGGTTTATCATGATGAGTCCGTTATTTTTTACTTTTAAGATAATTGTAGAGAAATCATTTGTATTGCAAATTGAAAGGATACTGTCTCCTGTTTTACCAACGAGTCTTGAAATTGGTAGAGGCGCATCAAAAACGTATCTTGAATTCAAACATTCTTGTCTCATAAAATTACTGCAAAAAAGAATGCAAGATACTTTAGACATGGGTATAACTTGGCAAACAGGTTTAAATTAATTGGAAATCTTTTGAAACAAGGGAAGGCAAATATCATATTTTAAGAATCTGGCTACAATTTTGTGAATTTCAACTAATCTGCCACAGAAACATATCTTGCAGACTTGAATGTAAATATATCAAACATTACTACATAGATGAATAGAAACATAAACTGCACACTGAGCAATTTTAGTTACCTTAAAAGTCTTGCATCTGATGTGAGACCTGCTATGCTGACAGCCACATGGTCATCTATGGGGATTATTTTCTTTTGGTATGAAGAGAGTTCTGAGGATGAACGCTGGAAAGAAGAAAAACCAATGTGATGTTCTGCTCTAATGATATAATAAAGAAGGGAAGATGGTCAAGGGCAGCATCATGTCAAAGCGTAAAAAAATTGGATGGTGTGTGTTACAAAACAAAACTATAAGACACTTAAATTTACACTATACTTTTATAACATGCAAAAATAGATTGAAAACAAATATNGAAACATAAACTGCACACTGAGCAATTTTAGTTACCTTAAAAGTCTTGCATCTGATGTGAGACCTGCTATGCTGACAGCCACATGGTCATCTATGGGGATTATTTTCTTTTGGTATGAAGAGAGTTCTGAGGATGAACGCTGGAAAGAAGAAAAACCAATGTGATGTTCTGCTCTAATGATATAATAAAGAAGGGAAGATGGTCAAGGGCAGCATCATGTCAAAGCGTAAAAAAATTGGATGGTGTGTGTTACAAAACAAAACTATAAGACACTTAAATTTACACTATACTTTATATAACATGCAAAAATAGATTGAAAACAAACATATCATAGTACAGGCCCCTTGCACATGAACATGACAGGAATTCTTTATATTATGATAAGAATTCTTGAGCCATCTGAAGACCGTAAACTTTTCTAAACAAGAATAACTTGGCAGGAAAACCATGTTGATATATATAAGGCCATGTACTGTATTTTACCTTCAAAGCAACCAGAACTGCATATTCTTTTGATTTCAATCCAACAGTTGCACTGCCCTAAATTGAACAAACAACCAATACAATTTAAAATAATTGAATAAATATTATTTGTTATTGTTAAGAATTTACAATGTGATCATGTGAATAAATATAAATGAGACAAATAAACTCATTTCCTTCACAATCAAATTCTATATATAAATGAAGATTAAGAAAATGTCAAGTGATACACAGTTCGTGAATAAAAATATTTTTCATCCATTTTTTATCATAATTTAGTCTTACCAAAATTTCACATTTTAGAAATAAGATATAAAAGCCATACGAAGCCCGTATTACAGTTAACTAAAAAATGTTTTATTCAAATTAGTATACTATTCAAAACAAATATTTTCACTTTTTTCACGATATTGTGTGTTGTTTTCTTGCACCTTTCCAACCTGTTATTTGTGAAATAAATGCATTTTTGAAAGAGCACAAGGATTATTGTATGAAAAGAATAAAGTTTCCTACCTGTTTTACTGCTTCAAGAGCATACTCTATCTGAAATATTCTCCCCTAAATGAATGAAAAATGAAACTATGTTTTGAATTTATGCAGAGAGAGGAAAACGACATATGCATGTTCTACTAAAACCACGTCCTCTCACACATTCAGGATTCGGCCTTTATTGAAAAGCACATATATATATACATACTTTTTTTTGCAACCATCTCTAAGGGGGACCATTATGGAAATAAGGTCAACTCAATCTTTTAATGCTATCCCTGCCACCATGATTAGGGGTGTTTCTTAATTTATATTAAATGTATTGTTATGTAAATTTTGTATTTTAATTACTCTGTATTATTTCTAAATTGTAAATATTTTAATTTTGTGGTGAATTTAAACATACATACATACATGCATACCTAAAAACTGTACTTTAAAGATAGTATTTCATCTTAAAATGTTACTTATTGCCTGCAACTTTCAGATCAATCCTGTCAGAACATTTTCCAACATCAAAAGAGATAAGGACTTTACATTTTTAAAGGCTGAAAGTGTTGTCTCATATAAACAAAGAAACATTCTGAACAGAATACTAGAACCTTTTCTTTGACAATTTACTTAATTTTGACATCGCTGGAGAACAGTACACGTATTTTTTTTATAAGAAACTAAGAATTTGGTCCAGTACTGAGAGTTTCTTAAGATTGTCAGATTTTAAGTACTCAGAGTTTCTTACGAGTTTCTTAGAGGTTCCATAACAATCTTCATGTTCACTACCTGTGACCTTGTAAACATTTCAAAACAATGTTTTTAAGCCTTTCCAATGTTTACACATTACTCAAGTACCTTACAAGTAATATGATACAGGGAACGAATGAAGGTAAAGTAAAAATATGTCAAGGATGTCCTTTATCAAAGTAAGTAGTTTCTTAACTTATATTCTCCCAGTACTGGAGTTTCTTAATTTTTTGGCGATCTGAGAGTTGAGTTTCCTATAGGCAGTTTCTTATAAAAAATACGTTTAGAAGTGCTGTTTTCAAAGCAACCACTTTTCCTTTCCTGCTCCAAAAATCATCAACCACTTGCCAGATGGACTCAAACAAGGCCTCAATCTCTAATTTGAAGCCTGATCTATGCAGCTGTGTAGAAATCTGAAAGAATAAAAGCTCAGCTCCTCCACAGCAACCACAAAAAGGAGCAAAAACATTTATGGGACACCCTGTATAAAGCAAGGCATTACCTGTGGACTCCAGATGGAAACATCATGATCATACTGGTTTCTATACTGGAAAGAAAAGAACAATGGACATTAGACTGTGTGTTGAAAGTATTGTAATGCTACAATTTATATTATAAAGAGTATTNAGATGGACTCAAACAAGGCCTCAATCTCTAATTTGAAGCCTGATCTATGCAGCTGTGTAGAAATCTGAAAGAATAAAAGCTCAGCTCCTCCACAGCAACCACAAAAAGGAGCAAAAACATTTATGGGACACCCTGTATAAAGCAAGGCATTACCTGTGGACTCCAGATGGAAACATCATGATCATACTGGTTTCTATACTGGAAAGAAAAGAACAATGGACATTAGACTGTGTGTTGAAAGTATTGTAATGCAACTATGTATTAGATTAAAAGATTCCTGACTGCGCTACAGTGCTAACTTTGTCCCATGCAGTTCCCTAAGTGCACTTTAAATCTTCAAAAGTGCCAGCGTTATTTCAATACCAGATATTCTCTATAAATAGAGCAAAGAAAGCATTCAGACACAGCATTGTTTCTTTGGCTATCCTTTGTTGACAGCGAGCTGTGGGACATCGATTTGAATAGGCTATTTTTAGATTTTTGCTCCTTGCAAATGCAACCATATAACCTTGCATAACAAACCCTTTAACTTACTTAACCCTAACTTCTACTCTTTTTACACTTGCATGTTAAACAAGCTTAAACTAAACCTCTGAAGATATCCAACTCCCTTGCATGCCTAGGCCTAGCCTTTTAGTTAGGGCCTAAAAACCTCACACCACTTCCATACATAGAACAGGCCTGTGTTTTACATCCGCATAATGGAAACATTTACCATATTCTTTGATTTCTGTTTGCTTTATTTTTCTTTCCTTCAAACTATTCCCTCTTTTTCTCTTGCTTCTTTTCCTCAATTCAAAATGGCTGAATTTAGCAAACTCATGGTCTCAATTTCAATATGTTGGCCTCGTGTCCATGAGGCAGTATGGGCATAAGGACACTGCAAGACAACGAACACAAACACAACAGTTTGCTTTCACAGAAACAACTTCTCTTGTTTTGCACAAAGTTGTGCAGCTTTTTTCACTTTTTACATGCTTTCAGAATCAACACAGTGTGCTTACAAATAACGATTTGCTTTGTGAAAGAATTCATCACATGCGTCAGCCTCTTACAAAATTGAAAATTGACGTTGACACACAGGTTGCCAAAAAGAACAATCTGTTGCAAAGGGTCTTCAAGGGGTAAAAGGGGATCAGGGATTTGCCTAAAAAAGTGATGCCCTGGCCTGGGGACAGGATTTCGGTGCTGGGAGTGGGATTTGTTAAATTAGGACAATTAACACAAACAGCAAGAAACAGACTGGAAATTATTCTCTATCAAGTATGACTGCGAAAATGGGATTAAGCACTCCAATTCAGGACCCTAATTTGTGGCAAAACGAAATATCGAGTTTCAGGCACCAAGGAAGAAACTTTAGTTCAAATAAGGAGTTCCTTTGCTTACAAAAATTAAACTTCTCTATGTACATCTAAAATAACGTACATACTTCTATTATCTATGTGTCAAAATAGTAAAACGGCAATTATGTACTCGTGCGCAACTGGACTGAAATAAAAGATTTTTTCAGTTACAATAAGGCTTCATAATACTACTATACAAAAGTAACATGAGGGGGGGGGACTATATTTTACAGGGTGTCCCAAAAAATTGTGCCTCATTTGTGTGGCTGTTGTGGAAGAGCTGTACTGATTGTCTCCATTTTCACACAGCTGCACAGATCAGAGTGTGAGACCTTCTGTGAGTCAATTTGATAAGTGGTTGCTTATTTATGGCAGAGGAAAAGTGGTTGCTTCAAAAGTATATGGTTGCTTTTGCCTTTCCTCTGCCATAAATCAGTAACCACTTGTCAGATTGGCCCAAACAAGGCCCCCACACTAGCCACACAAACGGGCCACGAGTTTCTGGGACACCCCAAATATACAACACTTATTACGCATTTTCTTAGTGTGTTCTGGGACTTGGTGATACCTATTTGCCTATTACTGAGTCAACAAATTTGCTTAAGTGCAAAGAATGTTCATAATCACTACACGAAAATTAGATTCTCTGGTTGTACAAAGACCCGTAAGGTTACTGATGTGCTTTTGAAATAAATAACAAATTTGGTTATCGCTGGTTCGAAGTTCTCCTTTCTGCCAACTTTTGGGTTACGAAACTTGCAATAAAGTCATCTCTACCGTCATCATTCTTCTTGATAAATTCATGCTCCTAAAAATCAAAATGAACGAAAATCATAACAGCGAAGCATGTGAATTATAACAGCACAGGAGATTGTCTTCAAATCAAAGGTGACTTTTCGCTAAGAGCAACATTCCCCATGCAAAATGATTCTATCTTTTCAATTAAAACATATTCAAAATTTACAGCCATTCTTCGTATGAACTGCTATCAGAATCATAGCACATTGAACTATATCTATAGAAAATGTTTCTAAGATAAGATAGGTTCTTTAAAAAAATATCGAAAGTGACAAAAAGATATTAAAGGCATTGAGTCATGGTAAATAGACGGCGTATACCCAATTTGCAAAAATCGCTGAGTCATGATGATAGCTTACGCCAATCTGATTGGCTGTTATTCAATAATTCAAAAGCTTACTAAGAGTTGTTCTGGTTTTGGACGTCCTTGTGGTGCTTTGCTCAAGCTGAGAAAGAAAATGAAAACTATTAGAATCAATTCTCGCAAAATCATGTTATCCATTTTCAAATTGAAATGCCGCGTTCCTTAACTTTTGTCCAAGCCACCAAAAATTAAACGTCGAAAATCGGCTCATATCCGAGCAATCGTAAGAGATATGAATCCTTGGTTTGTTCCTCTGTGAAGTACAAAAGATTTAATGCTTTCATTTTGAAAAAAGGTGATAAGTCCGTTGATATCACCTTATCAGACTCCTCGAGCCTGGACCTCAGAAGAATCTCTGGGTTGTTCATGTTACTCGTCAAACCTTAAAGCGCCATGCCAATCACAATGGCGAATTGTGTGCTCTTGGGCTGTCCCTCTCTTACGACTATTCTTGGAACGATTTAAATTTAAATTGTGAGTGCCATACATGGTGGGAACTCGCTGACTATAAGTCCTTTCCCACTATGGATGGCACGTATTTAATCAGCCTTGTTATTTTTGTAAATAGTTGTTGTTTTTAAATGAATAAAGAAAAAAAAATATCACCTTTCAAAAATTGCAAAATCGCCATTTCGTTTCGACAAAAATTTTAGAGACAGAGGCAGCCCCTTTAAGAAAGGAATAATTGAATATCTGAGAAAATCCAAAACTAACCAGCTTGAAACGAAATCAACAAATTCATGTCCAAAACATTGCGTAGAAAGTTTAGGTGCATCCTGAAATGTAAGCAGAATCTATGAGCAATACAAATGAAAGATTGACTATGAGCAATACAAATGAAAGATTACAAATCAAATCAACAACATCAAGAAAATGTTGATACGTCAAAAAAGTGAGAATTCATGGTAGATTGAGAAATGCATTTCTGAAAACTAACGGGTGAGTCGAAAAAAATGAATAAGTGTCTGAAAGCTCGGAGCTCTCAATTCATTATTCAAATTCCCGCTAACTGATGGTACCTGTATAGCTAACATATCAACTTAGATAAGAAAATTTAGTTTGTCACAATCCATCGTATCGTACTTAAATTACAAGCGATTCTACAAAATTGTTGACAATCCAGCCTCGTAAGAATAGCAATTACAANAATCAACAACATCAAGAAAATGTTGATACGTCAAAAAAGTGAGAATTCATGGTAGATTGAGAAATGCATTTCTGAAAACTAACGGGTGAGTCGAAAAAAATGAATAAGTGTCTGAAAGCTCGGAGCTCTCAATTCATTATTCAAATTCCCGCTAACTGATGGTACCTGTATAGCTAACATATCAACTTAGATAAGAAAATTTAGTTTGTCACAATCCATCGTATCGTACTTAAATTACAAGCGATTCTACAAAATTGTTGACAATCCAGCCTCGTAAGAATAGCAATTACAATAACAAATGCTGAATCGCAGTCCCAAGAGTATACGATGTTACAGCAGCCTCTTTCTATATCAAATAAGTGTATGAGTGATAAGATAGACCGATGTAATTTGATTATGACAGCTTTGGGGTTAAATTGCTAGCAAATTTGATCAAAGTTTTTAGACCTATTTTGAAGGATTTGGAGATGAAGTATTTTTATAATTTGAGAATGACATGACCGATTCGACAATCTAAACTTCCTCATCTAAGTTGATGTGTTACCTACACAGGTACTATCAGTTTATAGGAATTTGAAAAATGGTTTGAGAGATATGTACTGGCTTTTAAACACCTTAACATTTACTTTGATTCATCTGGTAGAAGTGGTAGATGGAAAAATAACGTTGTTAGCCCTGATTTACGAAAGGTTCATGCTGAAAAATGTTGGTACTGTTGCAAATACGACGCCTCTTCAGCAAATTGAAAAGATTTACATTGGTAGAAACTGTGATTTCGCATCGCTGTATATGTGAAAAAGAACATTATACTTTTCCAGGCTTACCTCATGTACTATACATTGCAACAATTCTATTGCCTAAAAAAGAAACAGAAGCGTAAAAGGATTCTTACAAACAAAATAATTCATGAAAACTAAACCGAAACCCATAAATTGTGACAACAACTTGTTACTGAGTTTTGAAAAATATAAACCAACAACTGCCAAATACTGAATTCTGAATAAACATACGATAAGGCGTAAGTTTTAGTTGGTGAACTAAAATCAACATTTATTTACCCTCAAGTCTTCACCTTGTCGCGTAGAATCCTACAAAAGTAAACGGCAAATAATTTAGCTTTAATGTTGTGATTTCGTTACACTTGAATAATTTCATTATAAAAGTCTGCAAAAATTTATGATGTGTTCAAGCTGAAATAGCAACTAAGAGAAAAAGTGCTGGGCTCATGGTCAGGTTCTGTATGCTGACATACCACTTTTCTTGGTCCAGCTGGGAATTCCGAAATTCAATGCTTTTGTCCAATGAACCATGACAGCTGCGAAGAAATTAACATAATAGTCGTAGCTATTTTAAGAAATTTGAACATTTAGATCAAGTGAGAACTCACCGATGGATAAGGAAATTTTCCTGTTGCCATCTAAGGACGAGAGTTGAGAAATTAAAAACATAGTGATATGAGAATGAACTGGCTTAAATCTTTATGTGCTACAAAAATGTGATGTTGGCATAAAATGCCTTGGTACGATTTTTCGGCTATTATTTGCATACACCATTCACGCAACTTTGTGACTTGTCAATTTGAAGGTAGCTGTTTCTTTTGATTTACTAGGCATCCCCCCCCCTGAAATAGTCTTCACAGAGCCTCACAATTCTGCACCCTCTTTTGGATTAGTTTGCATGCAGGCTGCTGTGAAATGGATAAACAAGTAAATACAATAAAATATAGGTACTTTGATATGAACTGAATAAAGTACACACAATTCACGTGCTTAATTCTCAATTCATATCTTGTATGCTTGCTCTTTACTTTATTTATTTGTTTATCTTTGTACAATTGCACCACACGAAACAAGAGGAATACCCTGAAACTGATTTGGTTGTGAACCTAGTTGAACCATAAAATTGTTAAAGATTTGTAGAAAATGGTCGTTTGATGATTTTTAAACAGCAACAACTTAGTAGCCAGGTTTGCAACCGTACCTCTACAAGTGAAAGAGCTAAACTCCAAACATCGGAATGTATTCCATATTCTTCCCCAAGTATCCTTTCTGGCTATAAAATAAAAAACAAGCTTCCTTAATAAAGTTAAAAAATACTTATTCTCAAATCAGCAAAATGACGGAAAAAGGCTTGTTCGACTTGAACACAGAATATTTTAGGAAGTGTTGTGTAAAGAATGATNCCATAAAATTGTTAAAGATTTGTAGAAAATGGTCGTTTGATGATTTTTAAACAGCAACAACTTAGTAGCCAGGTTTGCAACCGTACCTCTACAAGTGAAAGAGCTAAACTCCAAACATCGGAATGTATTCCATATTCTTCCCCAAGTATCCTTTCTGGCTATAAAATAAAAAACAAGCTTCCTTAATAAAGTTAAAAAATACTTATTCTCAAATCAGCAAAATGACGGAAAAAGGCTTGTTCGACTTGAACACAGAATATTTTAGGAAGTGTTGTGTAAAGAATGATTTTAAACGAACAAAATTGTTTTATCTTTTTGCTAATACCGATAATTTTCACCAAGTTAGGCTTTTTTACTGATACAGTAAGCGTATAAGAACCTGCGTATAAGAACCTAAAATTTTGCAAGTCAGCCTGGGTTCTTGTATAATGAATACAATGGATTGGTTCTAATAAAAAGTAGGTCTGATTAGACTATTTCAGCTGGTAGGTCTTAATCTACTATGGTTTTTATACGGAGATGTTTACTGTATATCAAATATCGATTCTTTTTATAAATGACATGAGCATGATACCCTATGGGTATAATTATAGAAAGATATTGAATAGTAGTAATGAAGACGTACTGCCATATAAGCATTGGTACCGACATATGTCTTTGCAATAGAATTTACCAACTGCAAAAAGAAAGAGGAAACATGAACGAGTTTATAATTTTACAGCAACCCAACGTAGCAACCAAACGCAGCCTTTGCGGGGTGAGTGGCCGAGCGGCGTATACAGTTTCCGTCAGGTGACTGAAGTTAAGCTCGGTCGAGTGAGGTCAAACTCCGGATGAGTGACCTCCCCGCCTGACCTTGCAACTCATAGTCCTTACGTTAAACTAGGAGCCTCACGCCTGGATATGGCATGCTTTTAATATTTAGAAATCCTTCCAGCCCAGTAAAATTAAGTACTGAAAAAAGTGCTAAGATCAAAATGTTTAAATCTGGAGGCTGCGATCAATTCAAATCAAACACTCTTCATCGAGAGTTCAAAATAAAAAGCTTGTCATCAGAATCAGTTCAATGTTAATAACCTGCAATTAACTATAAAGATTTCCTTTTAAGAAACTTTGTGGCGAAACAACTTTCAAGCAAAAATTGACTAAAACAACGCTGGAATGAAGTTTATATTGAACAGCAATGTATGATTAAGACTGCTTTGATTTTGATTAAGACTGCTTTGATTTTTCTAGTGAAACGGATTGTTAAAAAAAGAAAAATATCACATACTTGTATGCTAACGCCAAAGTCACAAATTTTTACTTTCCCATTCGTGTTAACGAGCATATTGGATGGTTTTACGTCTGTAAAAAACAAGGCACAAAGGTTGTCATTTATGTTCGTACTCGATGCACCAAAAAGGTTCATACTTTCAAAAGATCAAAGTACTAGTATTGGGTGGATTTGAATGAATCTAGTTTTGGTTGATTGCAAACAGACTGAAGAATTTGTGACTTTTCTTGTCTTTATGAGAACTGAAAGTTTAGATCGATTCGACTTTACGAAATCCCTTGTTTGTAAAATGCCTAAAAAGGGTCCGAAACACTTGATAAAACAATGAAGAAACTTGTCAAAGCAAATAATGCAAAAGTACATTCTTTCACGGGTATCTGATATTTTCTGCACATTTATTGCCATGGGATCAAACATCCCTCTTATCTGTTATGGAATTCATTCCTTCCAACTCCCTCAACAGAAATGAAATGCCCTTGCCTGTTGTTCTGCGCGAGAGTTTTCTTATGATTTGATGGAGTTTGTTAGGCCCTTTTTCAGCCATTTTACAACAAACGCATTTTCGTTAAGTAGAATGTACGTGTACCTATGTTTTTCTTTGCTAATTGTGCTGCACTTTCTGCTATCAGGCAAAATTCGATTCAAACGTCTGAACTCTTTGGCGAACCCGNACAAGTCAAATCAACAACATCAAGAATATGTTGATAAGGTAAAAAAAAGTGAGAATTCATGGTAGATTGAGAAATGCATTTCTGAAAACTAATGGGTGAGTCGAAAAAATGAATAGGTGTCTGAAAGCTCGGAGCTCTCAATTCATTTTTCAGATTCCTGCAAACTGATAAGAAAATGTAGTTTGTCAAAATCTATTGCATCGTACAAGCGATTCTATTGTATTCAAGCGAAGCGATTGTATCATTACAAGCGATTCTATAAAATTACTGGCAATCCAGCCTCGTAAGAATAGCAATTACACAATTTGCAGAGACGTTGTTCCACTTGTAGGCCGTTGTACCTCCCCGTGCCTCCCCACACATATCAAATAAATGTTTGAGTGATAAGATAGACCGATGTAATTTGATTATGACAGCTTTGGGGTTAAATTGCTAGCAAATTTGATCAAGGTTTTTAGGCCTATTTTGAAGGATTTGGAGATGAAGTATTTTTATAAAATCATTTGTAATTGGAGAATGACAAGACCGATTCGACAATCTAAACTTCCTTATCTAGGTTGATATGTTAGCTGTAAAGGCATTATCAGCTTATGGGAATTTGAAAAATTGTTTGAGAGCTACTGACTTTTAAACGCCTAAACATTTCTTTGAATCATCTGGTAGATGGAAAAATAACGTTGTTAGCCCTGATTTACGAAAGGTTCATGCTGAAAAATGTTGGTACTGTTGCAAATACGACGCCTCTTCAGCAAATTGAAAAGATTTACATTGGTAAAAACTGTGATTTCGCATCGCTGTATATGTGAAAAAGAAAATTATACTTTTCCAGGCTTACCTCATGTACTATACATTGCAACAATTCTATTGCCTAAAAAAGAAACAGAAGCGTAAAAGGATTCTTACAAACAAAATAATTCATGAAAACTAAACCGAAACCCATAAATTGTGACAACAACTTGTTACTGAAACGAACACCTAGTTTTCTGAAATAGCTAAGTTTTGAAAAATATAAACCAACAACTGCCAAATACTGAATTCTGAATAAACATATGATAAGGCGTAAGTTTTAGTTGGTGAACTAAAATCAACATTTATTTACCCTCAAGTCTTCACCTTGTCGCGTAGAATCCTACAAAAGTAAACGGCAAATAATTTAGCTTTAATGTTGTGATTTCGTTACACATGGATAATTTCATTATAAAAGTCTGCAAAAATTTATGATGTGTTCAAGTTGAAATTGCAACTAAGAGAAAAAGTGCTGGGCTTATGGTCAGGTTCTGTATGCTGACATACCACTTTTCTTGGTCCAGCTGGGAATTCCGAAATTCAATGCTTTTGTCCAATGAACCATGACAGCTGCGAAGAAATTAACATAACAGTCGTAGCTATTTTAAGAAATTTGAACATTTAGATCAAGTGAGAACTCACCGATGGATAAGGAAATTTTCCTGTTGCCATCTAAGGACGAGAGTTGAGAAATTAAAAACATATTGATATGAGAATGAACTGACTTAAATCTTTATGTGTTACAAAAATGTGATGTTGGCATAAAATGCCTTGGTACGATTTTTCGGCTGTTATATACATACACCATTCACGAAACTTTGTGACTTGTCAATTTGAAGGTAGCTGTTTCTTTTGATTTACTAGGCATCCCATCCTGAAATAGTCTTCACAGAGCATCACAATTCTGCACCTTTTGGATTAGCTTGCATGCAGGCAGCTGTGAAATGGATAAACAACTAGATACAGTAAAATATAGGTACTTTGATATGAATTGAATAAAGTACACACAATTCACGTGCTTAATTCTTAATTCATATCAATGTGCTTATTATTTACTTTATTTATTTGTTTATCTTTGTACAATTGCACCACACGAAACAAACAAGAGGAATACCCTGAAACTAGATTTGGTTTGGTTGTGAACCTAGTTGAACCATAAAATTGTTAAAGATTTGTAGAAAATGGTCGTTTGATGATTTTTAAACAGCAACAACTTAGTAGCCAGGTTTGCAACCGTACCTCTACAAGTGAAAGAGCTAAACTCCAAACATCGGAATGTATTCCATATTCTTCCCCAAGTATCCTTTCTGGCTATAAAATAAAAACAAGCTTCCTTAATAAAGTTAAAAAATACTTATTCTCAAATCAGCAAAATGACGGAAAAAGGTTTGTTCGACTTGAATAAAGAATTTTTAGGAATGGTTGCGTAAAGAATTGCCAATCCCGATAATTTTCACCAAGTTAGGCTTTTTTACTGATACAGTAAGCGTATAAGAACCTGCGTATAAGAACCTGCGTATAAGAACCTGTGTATAAGAAGCTGCAATTTGATAAGTCAGCCTGGGTTCTTGTATAATGAAAACAGTGGATTTATTCTAATAAAAAGGTGGTCTGATTTAAACATTTTAGCTTGTAGGTCTTAATCTACTAGGGTACTTATACGGAGGTGTTTACTGTATATCAAATATCGATTCTTTTTATAAATGACATGAGCATGATACCCTATGGGTATGATTATAGAAAGAAATGGAATAGTAGTAATGAAGACGTACTGCCATATAAGCATTGGTACCGACATATGTCTTTGCAATAGAATTTACCAACTGCAAAAAGAAAGAGGAAACATGAACGAGTTTATAATTTTACAGCAACCCAACGCAGCAACCAAACGCAGTCTTTGCGGGGTGATTGGTCGAGCGGCGTATACAGTTTCCGTCAGGTGACTGAAGTTAAGCTCGGTCGAGTGAGGTCAAACTCCGGATGGGTGTCCTCCCGCATGACTTTGCAACTGATAGTCCTTACGTTAAACTAGGAGCCTCACGCCTGGATGTGGCATGCTTTTAATATTTAGAAATCCTTCCAGCCCAGTAAAATTAATTACTGAAAAAAGTGCTAAGATCAAAATGTTTAAATCTGGAGGCTGCGATCAATTCAAAGCAAACACTCTTCATCGAGAGTTCAAAATACATAGCTTGTCATAAAAATCAGTTCAATGTTAATAACCTGCAATTAACTATAAAGATTTCCTTTTAAGAAACTTTGTGGCGAAACAAATTTCAAGCAAAAATTGACTAAAACAACGCTGGAATGAAGTTTATATTGAACAGCAATGTATGATTAAGACTGCTTTGATTTTTCTAGTGAAACGGATTGTTAAAAAAAGAAAAAAATCACATACTTGTATGCTAACGCCAAAGTCACAAATTTTTACTTTCCCATTCGTGTTAACGAGCATATTGGATGGTTTTACGTCTGTAAAAAACAAGGCACAAAGGTTGTCATTTATGTTCGTACTCGATGCACCAAAAAGGTTCATACTTTCAAAAGATCNGTTTTTCTTTGTTAATTGTGCTGCACTTTCTGCTATCAGGCAAAATTCGATTCAAACGTCTGAACTCTTTGGCGAACCCGGTATATCAAAAGCAGGGTTCCGTCACTAGTAACCAGTAACTGGCTGCATTTCAGGAGGCCATTAAATGCTAGAACAGGTTGTAAATAAAGGAATGCCTTGCAAGTGATGAAACATGTTCAAAAAGTTTTCTATTTCTGATCCAGCAAAAATTCAACGACAGCAACAGATAATATTTTTAACTTTTTTCATAAATCATTAATTTTCTAAGTATCTTTGTGTCACAAAAATGTTGAAAAAAGATTTATTGTATACCTCTATGCATAACTTTGAGGTTCCACAGATATTGCAGCCCTTTGACAACCTATATGGAAACGAATAAAACGAGAATTAAGATATTGAGGTGGAAAGTGAATCAAGAGCTTTCAATAAACACATTGATTAATGAGAAATGAAATTATGAGAAATGAAAGTAAGGTTATCATTAAACTTTATATATTTCATCGATGAGAACAAAATGGCAAGGCTATATTGTCTGTCTTTATCAAGGTATCAAAACGAAGTAAAATTTTCATCAAAAATTGCAGACAACTTTGACACCACTAACTTCACAATGATGAAACAAACTTTTCCTTGTATCCATAAAGACTTTAGAATGATAGTTATAAAATGATTAAACTTACAGACACCGATATTCGTGCTAAAACGATCTCTGGAATAGCACCATAGTTGTCTAACGATCCACCTAGAGAAAACGAAAATCACGAAATTCAAACGATTCCGCAAAAGATGTCTCGTGTTAAAATACAGCTCAATGTTACATCTACATGATCGGTATAATGAATTGAGAAATTTGTTAAGTTATCGTGCTCCGTAAACGTCGTGCTTAATTCAGTTCATATCAAAGTGCCCATATTTACTTTATTTACTTGTTTATTTAACATCATGAGGTTCTGCTGACCGAAGCGTTATCATCAAATCAAAAAGCACAGGGAAACAAGGTAATGATTCTAATAACTTTATCTGCAGCTGGCCAGTTGCAGGAAGATCAAATAGTGAAGAGCGCCTCTTGATACATTTACCAAAAATAAGCTAAATAAACAGTTTATCTAAAGAATTAAAATATCCTTACCATCCATATATTCAGTACAAATGGAAATTCTATCGAGAAAGAAAATTATCATTTTAGAAACATCAATAATTCAAAAGCCTTATTGCGGTCAAACTCAGACATTGATGAGTAAATAACGAGTAATACGTTCGTCCATCCAATACAGTCATTTCCCGGGGGGAGGAGGGGGGGGGGGTAACTTCTCTGTATAGGGTAATGGGTACGTGCCACCCATAAAGCTGGGTTCTCAACTTGGAAAATCTCTAAATATGTAGCCTGGGTCTCCAAATGTAACTGTTCCACTAGAAATTGGTAGCATTTTGAATTGTAACAGAAAAATTGTCGAGTTTTGTATTTTGAGCCCTAGATTTTGTTGGCTTTAGTTCTGAAAGTTGGTTGGGAGTAACTATATCTTCATAATTGTACGTTTGAAGTTAAATGAAACTTGACTTCTGAGAAATTCAACAGTCTTTTCTCCCCAAAAACGCTTAAAAAAGGATATGAAAACTGACCGAAAATCCATAAACATGGGTCTTCCCCTCAGAGTTGGGTCCCTATCATCCAAAGACTTGAGTCCCCCACCCAGGGACTCATTTACAGAGGTTTGAATAATCGTAATATACAAAATTTTACTGTATCTTCAAGTCATTCTTCTTTCAGAAAAGAAAGAAACTCAAGGTCATATCTGCAAATGTATCAGCAAAAAAGCATCAAAAAGGGGCATACTAACTTGCGTTCTGTAAAGAAAGCACCATAGAAGCCAATTATAAAGGGAGAACGAGACTGCAAAATAAAAGAATATGAGTATTAGCGATTTTCATGGAAAAACCATAGTTGTAGCGGTATATCAATTCTGGAAAATAGCAAACCTATGACGATGCATAAGTCTAGAAAAGCCAGGGTATCGACCTAGCAACCAGGAACAAACTGTTCGCTATATCCATAGGCATCAACATGAGGTGGACTGGGGTATAGGACTGGGATAGACATATCTATGTATCCTTGCACTAGGGTGGACATATAATATCCAGTTTTCTCAGGGCAGTATTTATTCCCAGGCCAAGACGGTGTAAACATGGCTGTATATACATTTTAGAACTTAATTCTTTTCCAGATCTACCCCCACCTTTTTAGGTCTGGCGACGCCCATAGCTATATCATTTAAATAAAGGATGACTCTTCATAGACCAGCACATCCCCAAGGAGCTATATTTCTCCCCGTGGGACTTGTGCAGGTGGTTTGAGCATCTACTAGAGAAATTGAGCAAAATAAAGTTGAATAGAAACAAATGGTAGTCGAATCAACAACATACCTGAAATAAGATGTCAAGTTCTGAAATGATCTGTCTTTGAACATCTATTGAAACATCTAGTGGAATAACCTAATATTTTCAGTGAGAAATGAAATTAATTTTTATATGAATTTCTAAAACAGTTATTATACATGTGAAAGTGTTCTCAAGACAAAAAGTTTGAAAGAATTTCTTGAAAGACATATTTCATCAACAAAGAGATAAGCACCATCCATTTTCTTGCTTTGAAAGAGCTGTTTCATACCTTAAAAAGCCACACAATTTACAACGAAAGTTTGAAAGAATTTCTTGAAAGATATATTTTACCAACAAAGAGATAAGCACCATCCATTTTCTTGCTTTGAAAGAGCTGTTTCATACCTTAAAAGGCCACAAAATTTACAACGATAATCTGTTTATGATTATCTGTAACAGAAAGAAATACCTTTGTAGCCATGACTCTTTGAGTGGGAATGTGAACACACCTGTGAATAGAAAGACAGCTATGACGAAAGAGGGAGCAGTGTTCAAAACATAAATAAGATTATGAGACGATTTCATCAAGGTACAATATCGCTTTACACATTTCAACAAACACCTACTAAATGTATTTCTTACATCATGAAGAAGAGAAAAAGTGGGCAAACCTGTAAACGGTTCCAGCATTACCAAATCCCATCAACTNAAACACCTACTAAATGTATTTCTTACATCATGAAGAAGAGAAAAAGTGGGCAAACCTGTAAACGGTTCCAGCATTACCAAATCCCATCAACTCCAGATACTCAATGTCTTGTTGGTAAATCTGCAATAAAATGTATCCAAAGGAGGTCAATAATAAATGCTACTTTTAACCACACAAAAATTAAATATTTTGTGTAATCAATGATCATTATGTGGCATGTTTGCAATTAAATACATTTAACTAACAAAGCACAAAACCAAGTTTTTAAACTTGAATTCTCCAAGCTGGAGACGCCAAAGTAAAATGCACATGGCGTATTTTGCAATGTTTTACCAAGTGCTTTGATAATTCTTGACAATGTAAAACTATAAACTAGATGACAGTACTGCAGATTTGATTCGTTGTTTACAAATGAGTTCTAAGACAATGAAGAATTAGAGGAATAAAAAATTGACTGGCTTACGTGTCCACTTGATAAGATATTCTGAATATCTCCTGGTTGTTTCCTCCTACAGAAAAAATAACAATGACGAAAATAGAGATAATAAATTAATTGCAATTTATCAAATGGGTTTGCAAAGAATACAGCAGCATTGGAGAAACTCCTGGAGAAACTAAGCAAGCTCACAGACCACATGAAAAAATCAAAATTAAACATAAATACCATTTTAAATTTCTATGAGTCAACAAATAAAATGTTCATAACTTTTGTTTTCATTATTTCAATATGCTGTCTGTCACTACAAATAAGAACGGGGCTTACCCACTCGATCCTCCACCACTTCCCTGTCTGTTTGCTTGGGGTGTTGGGGCTGCATCTACATCAACCTTTGGCAAAACAAAGAAACTAAAATCATCTCAATCTATGCACAAACAATCTTCTTGTATGCATGTTGCACAACGTTTCATTGAAAATAAACAAGCATATTACAAATAATTGTGATACAAACAAAGCTTTGTTTTGTGCGATGTTTTGGATTTAAACCTTGATAATGATAATGACTTGCTAAAATTACCAGCTTTGATGCAGCAGTAGCTACAGTATATTTAATTTATGATTTTATCATTATATAAGATAGTAAAGAATACTTTTCAAGCAAAATCCTTTGATAAATGAAAACTCACAGTTAATCCCATCATGTTCCTTCTTCCAGAAGATCTGCTGACTGAAAAAGAAATTTACCTGTTATGTACTATTGAATTCATGGAATAATCATAACTGAAATGTTGATTTACTGCTGTATATTGCATTCATCACTGTCCCTTTTTCTGAAATGACGCTCAAAATTTTGTTCATTATGGTCTTGATATTGAAGTTTATTATGAAGCTGAGCTTACAAGCCAATGTTTGAAAGAGAAATGCAGTAAAATTAGCAAGTACAGAAATACAGCAACAGGAGAAAAATAACACCATATCTGGCTTAATTTTTGGTATGAAACTGCTATCAGAAAAATATATCTTTGTTGATTAGTCAAACATAGCTTGCAGAAGTTTATGTAACGAAAGATACTGTAGTATCATTTCAGCAACATAAAGAACTGCCTATTTGAATAATAAAGAGGACAACAAACGTAGGAGAGACAGGCATGTACTGTAGATGATGTGATATGATATGGTATAGCATAAAATTTTATGTTGCAATGAAAAAAAATAAAATATGCATACCCCTAGGATAGATAAGTAATGGAAGAATTCCAATTCCATTGCAAACTCTTTGTGAATTCATCCATTGATGCTAGGACAAAATTTGACAAAAAAATAGGATCAAATCATTCAATTTGATAATATGTTGAGAGTTAAAAGAGTTGAGAGTCAACTCAAATTTGTCTTTGACATTCTTCATGAGACCCTTGCTTCACAAGAAATTAATTCTGGTCGGTAATCTATCATCGCAAAGTTCAGCACTTCTAATGTGCTACCTTTTTTAAATTTAGAAAAATATTTCTTACCCACTGAATCATTGCTCGTAATTCATCATCACTTCTAACTGTTATTCTGTCTCTATCTTCATCTTCATCTGAAAAAAAGTTTCAGAAAGGCCTGAGATTGATCAGTTTTTGTTTTGTTTATTTGTTTAAGGTGTGGAAAATGCCATCCATTTTCAAATCTATTTTGAAAATTTAAAGATTATGCTGAAGATTAGACCATAAAAATGTAGCATGTTACACAATAAATTATCGACTTACATTCAAATGCTGTAGGTGACACACTGGGCATAACTCTTCGCAGGACATCCTTCAAGAAAATGTTTGAAGTGCTCAAAATGTAATAGAAATTATGACTAAATAAGAATGTGTTCACTTCACCGTTTTTTCATAAATCTAAGTTGTATCTTTTTTAAATTTGCCAGTCTGCAGAGCAAAGCAACTGTACACACAAGATTTTTCACAAGATTTCAACGCGCATGTCAATTTTGAAGATGATCTTTTGGTAACTGTAACAACAAAGAAATCACTGACTTTGCACACAGACACAACTATTAAATTGGTCTGCACCCAGTAGATCTTGTTAAGAACTTGGTATGTGCCATGCCAAACGCTGAAAATCTAGTGCATATGGTACATACGTAGCACATACTCCGCCATACACAGTACAAAAGTAGTGAAATGCGCTTTGACATGTGATCTGAAATTGGCCGTGAAATCGTCCATGCTGCAATTCCATGCTGCAGGGAATGCTCTGTGAAAATTGTTGAAGTGAAATTGTCCAGCAAAGCGGAAGATTATGGAACCGTTGAAATACTCCACGGCGCTGATCTTACAGCTAATTTCAAATTGTATTTCATGCAATTTTTTGTGAAATTGACTTTG
>REGL01000051.1:76254-90629 GCA_004194395.1 Aurelia aurita complex sp. Pacific
AATAATTTCTCTTTCTATTAATTAAAGCGAGAGTGCCTGTTTTATCTTGGTGTGTAAAAAACAGACCTCATTCATGTACGCAAGCACGCAAGCGCCGATCGCAGGCACAAAATATCGTCATACATTAGTTGCTGGCACATTTTCTGTTCTAAGAGTGCTTTGATTGCAGACAAATTTTTCCCAGTCATTTGCTCACAGGCACAAAATATTTTTAACGGGGCCTGATGAAAAAACAAATCCGTTGGTCGAATTTTAGGACAAAACTGAATTTAAAGGTTGTTCGTTAAGGGGAGGATGAGAAGAAAGTGTTCATTTCATTTCAGTTTTTCTTTGCATTCACAGATCTTTCTACAAACAGGACGTGCACCGACAATACTCCAACAACTTTGCCTACTGCCATTTTCTTATTTCAGCGATCCAAAGTAAGTCAAATTTTTCAATTTAGATTGCCAGCCTCCGAACTTCAGACTTTAGACTTTATGAAATTACAAACTTGTGAAAATACGAACCCCTATGTTTCAACTCAGTTGAGTTAGGCGACCTTTGAATAATTACTTGTTTGAATAATTGATGTTTGAATTCTCTTGCAGGCTTCGAAATGTTTTATTGCCAACTTTGGTTTCATGTTGTTATGAGTCCCAGGAAAATAAAGCTGCAATCGAACAAGAAATCAGTTCAGCTCTTCTCGTTTCTTTTATCGAGGTAACAACTTACAACATTGAACTTACTACTCACATGATGTCACAAGTATTCGCTATATTTTATGTTGTGTCACTTAAAACGATACGAGTAGTCATGTCTTTGTAGTATTACCGTTTCTTATTCCATCTTAACCGATTCAACTGCTCCTCCACACTGTGCCAACCATAGTGAGGAGCAGTCCTTTCGTCTTTAGGTTGCCTCATATTCATGAATTTATTTATGTTTTTTTCAATTTTAGATTTCACTAAAGATAAAAAACAGTGCTTCTGACAAGGGTCATCATTTTTTTGTTTCGTGCTGAAGAACTTTCTGGAATGCTCTCAAGCACGAGCCTGCATCTCAATATTTATGATGTATTTTTTCCTAGCCCTCACTTTTTCATATTCTTATTTTCATCTTTTTCTTATCAAAGGAGAACGTAAAAGACTTGAAGTCAGAAGAACCTGCTTCATCGAAACCATTTTCATTATCAGGTAAGCGAAGGTTTCATTTGCTCATTAAAGTTTCCTTTGCCGAGGAAGGTTCCATTTTATCCTGCTTAAATTTTTTTTAGGGCTCCTCGTCAAGCTTATATTAATATAGATAATTCTTCAATGTTTGATGTTCCTTGCTTACGCTTCTCACATGACTTCAAATAAAATTCGGCAATACATATGTGATGTGTATTTGTTTTCCCTTTATTTAAACTTTTCTGAAGTTTCACTTTATTGTCCTATGCTGATTCCAAGTTTTTATGCGACATGTGAACTGGGGGCAAGCAATAGAGGCTCAAAGATTTGAAAATTTCATCAGATAACGGGAAACTTTTGCAAAAGTTTGAATTGGGTTTTGGGATGATTAGATTCCCAGAACCTGAAGCCTTTAAAATTTATGACATCGCAAATTTGCTCATCCAAAACTCTTTAATCGCTTTATTTTCGTGGAGATTTGTGCCTGACATCTATTTTGAGACAGACTTTAATGTTGATAATTATCCTTAATTTCACAGCTGATGGTGTAAGTCTGCGATCAACGTTGAATCTTAGATTTCCAAGAACAAACTATGAGGAAGCCATCAAATTCTTTTGCTTGGGGAAAGCAGAAGAAGGGAAGCCGTGAAAAACAACAAAGACGTAAATGTAAAACTGTTTATTCTGTACATCTGTTTAATATTTGTGCATAGGAAGAGATGTTTATAGAAAGGACATTAAAAAAAGTTTTGCTGAACTAAGATAATCTCCTAAGTTATGCTTAAATTTGTTTTGTAACGATCTAGTATAATCAAGTTTTGTTTAAGAAACGTGTTTTCGTTTTGCGACCTACATTAGATTCACAGTAGCTTCTGGTTATGTGAAACTTTGCCAACTTTTAAATTCAAAATTTCATGCAAAAGGAAGCAGCCTCTGTGAATGAACCTACATTTGAGATTAATTAAACTACCAAAATATTGTTCAATAAATAAATGGAGAGGTAAGACTAAGATATTGCTTTCCATGAATGCAATACATTTTCTAAACTTCGCCGTCAATTTCATATATAGAAGGACAGAAGGAGCCCTGATTAATATCATTGCCAATTCAAAAAAGCCAAAAATTGGCAACTGAATGAACCTAAGGAAGTTTTCAACGCAACAGTTCATTGTGTTCTTTTTACCGTCTTAACCAAAAAGAACTTCACGCGTTTGAAAATTCATTATGCAGGGTTAAAGAGCCATTGTCACCCAGGGTCCTTTGCAGGTACCCTGAAATTTCAACGTGTCTGAAAATCAAATTTGGCCCGAGTAGAAACCATGGATCCACCCTGCAGTTGTTCAACTGATTTCCACTACTGCTGTTTAGGCCAAATTTTATTTTCAGATTGTCTGAAATTTCAGCGTGCCTGCAAAGGACCATGGGTGACAATGGCTCGTTAATAAGCCGATTGATGATGTTTGATATTCTGTTGATACCAGGTCATTGTTGTGATTGATACGGAAAAACATCCATCTCCAGCGATCATCCTAATCCCACAACGTCACTTTTTCACTGAGTGTCAAAAGCTGCTGTTCTTTGTGAACTGCACTGCCCCAGAACCTGCTATTTTAACGCGTTTGAAGATCAAAATTTTTTACTCGTGTTCTCTCGATCTCCTTTAAACTAATCAACTGAAACTCCCGAATTGCCAAAGCAATTTAAATTGTTTCAACGGTAAAAGAAATCCTCTTAAGATTAATCTCATCTTTGACATGTACTGAGCATACAGAACGTTCGAACCGAAGAAGAAGACCATAATTTTCCTGCCCTTTTGAAAACACCAAGCATTTTCTTCAAGGAACTAAGAATTTGACTGAAACCTGAAAGTTTCTTAAAATTCTCCACAGTTGAGAATTCAAAGTTTCTTGAGAGTTTCTTAACAGTTTCATTAAATTTTTCGTGTTTACACCCTGCCCCTTTGAATTTTTCAAAACGAAATATTATGCGACATTTCCAATGACAAAGCATTACTCAAGACCCTTCCTTCTAATAACACGCAAGAAACAAGTAAAATAAAATAGAAATATTTCATAGATTTCCTTGACTAAAAGAATCGGTTTCTTTTAATAAGTTTGTCCCAGTACCAAAGTTTCTTATTTTTTTGATGATCTGAGTTTCTTAAAAAGAGTTCTTTACAAATGGTTACATGTAGATCTCTTTTGAGCCTTTCTATATGAATTCTGAATAGATCGAGAAAATTCCAAAAATAGCATTAACATATTAGGAACTGTTCGAAATCGAAAGCCAGACTCGAATCTTTTCAGGGGAGAAAAAGTAAACAACAGGAAACAGATTTCAAAATGCAAAGCGAGTTTCTTGAAGATCACGATAGAAGAGAATTTTTTCAATCGAAGATCATGCAAAACCATGTCAAAGATTTAATTAAAAAGTTGAAGAGCCGGGATAATTATTTTGAGGTGCAAGGGTGGGTAGGTTGATGAGGATAGAGAAGAAGCGTTGATTAAGAGCAAAGGGTCATCCCACCCGTAAACTTTAAAAAAGAATTCTTGTAATGAAGAGAACCTGTTACGAAGCTTGATCGTACTTGCTGTATTCTTTTCTGAATTCAAAACAAACAACAAAATGCCATGATTTTCTGATACATGGCGACAGTAAAGTTGCTTTCGTCTTTTCTTGACTGAGAAGAAACTAAACAGTAGAATTCATGTGAAATGGGGCATTCAGAAAGAACAGGTAAGCGAAGTTCTATGACTTTAAAGAACATTCTTACTTACTTTACCTTATACATTTGAATGCAATAGGCGCTAGGCCTAAACGACGACTAACGTCTCGCGTGCTTCAATAGAGACTTTTACGTTCATTGATAGTTTTATTGGTACTGGTTAGATTAGTCTTGTGGGAAGAAATAGAAAATTCTGCTTGTTATTTGTTCATAAAACATATGGGTTCGACAAGAATGAGAATTCTTCTGCAACGAAATATTATTTAAAGTTGAATTACGAATATTTGAAAATTTGTGATAATTGATCTTGTTGCCTAATTTGTTTGTGATGTTTTAAAATAGATCTCAGGACATAATTTCATAAAAAGAATATTCACTTTTATCAAAGAAGCAACAATTCACTTTGATATGGGTAGTCCTTTGTTTAAAGGACCATTCTCACCCAGGGTCCTTTGCGGGCACACTGCAATTTCAGACCGTCTGAAAATCAAATTTGGCCTAAACAGAAACTATAGATCCATCTGAACTGATATGGAAAAGTGTTACTTTGTTAAAAGTTTTACTTTAGCTGAGAGTTTTACTTTAGTTGAAATGTTCTAGGGTACCAGTTCAACTATTGCCCTGTGAATCTGTAGATATTTTCTGTTTCAGCCAAATAATATTTTCAGACCGTCTGGAATTTCAGCGTGCCGGCAAAGATCCCTGGGTGACGATGCCCCTTTAAGTGACAATTTACTGCAGTTTCTTTCTTTGAATATAATTTTCAACAAAATATTTACTCTCTGTTTCAGAAACCAAATCATCAGCGACCAACCCCATTTTACTTGGCGGCATATCAGCACTTGCTATCCTCGCTTTGGCCTCCTTCCTAGCGGCAATGCATAGACAGAAATGCTGTTCAAAGCAGCAGAAACAGAAGCGAGGCAAGAGAAGATATGAAAAAATAGAGAAAGGGGTACATGAAAGAACAATCGAATATGATATTCCCTTGAGAAGTAAACCAGCTGTGAGCAGTGTCGTATGGCAACAAGAAGAAAATGACATTGCAGATGAAGTGAAAAGAATTTATAAAAATGTTTCGAATTGCAGTAAACCAGTTGTGTTTGGCGTGGGTGTTGGGGTACAGCCACAAAAAGAGGATTTTAGAACTAATGAAAGAAGAACAAAGGAGGAGAAGATCAACAAGAAACATGGACTTATTACAAAAGAGGTTTTTAAACGAGGTTTTATTGAGCCTAAAAAGGGTGGACCGAAGAGTACAGATATAAGCAATGGATATGACGAGATTGCAAAGGTGAACATGAACAGTAACGTTAGAGAAATTGGGAGATTGGACTTGGAACGAGAGGGAAGGACAGTGAATAATTATGAAGAAGATAAGGCAATAGCAGAAATGACAAGATCAAAAGTTCAAGATTGGGTTGATAAATCATTAAATATTGTGGCAGAAAGAAGTTTGCAAGGAGTACCATTTGAAGGGGAAATCATCAAGACAAATAACACATTGAGGGAAAGTGAACTGAATGAAGAAAAGGAGATGTTGAGTGATAGAAAGTTGACTACAAATGAAGAAAAAGAAGTTGGATCGAAGAGGATTCAAGACGTTGAGGCTCAAAGTTTTCATCAAATCCAAGAAATTAAATGTAGCGATGCAAACGATACCACTGTTCGTCACCAAGATATGAAAATCGAGCACGATAAAACAGCGAAGTTGAAATTTTCATCTGTGGATGACTTTGAAAAAGCAAGTGATGTTAAGAAGTTAATTGTAACAAGATGGGTCGATCATTCTTCCCAGCAAAAGAAACCTTGTATTGTAGAAGAAGAATCGGAAATAAATTCAGGAGAAAGATCGTCAAATGAGTTACAATACGAAGATATTGATTCCATTTTGACAAGTGTTTCAAGAATGGATGAAAAACGATTCTCAAAACTTAAAGCAACTACATTTTATAAAGATCTATTGAACAAGAAAATTAAACAAAAAACTGGAAGGAATGAAGCTGAAATCTCACTAAAGGGAATCGATGAAAATTTGGACGAGAGAGAGGGTGATCCGAGTTATTACATCGTAAAGCCAAAAGAGGGATTAGCTACAGTTGCACAAGGAGGGAAAGGCTCTCATTTGGAGAAAACTGTTCGTGGCAGTATTGGAAATGACAAATTTGCGAACCAGACGAGTATGAAGACGGGAATGATTGAGAATACGCGACAGTCGTTACCTGAAAGCAGTTACCACGAAAATCCACCTCGAGATTTAGGCCACTGCAAGAAAGAGACATCAAATTTAGAAAGATATCTATCACAGGACGAATCAATCTTTGAATCTGAAATTTCTCAAGACGATCATCTAGTCACATTGAAATATTCAATCGTTCGAAATTTCAGCGATCGACATCAACCATTGGTATACGTCTCATTAACTCACTTACATGGCCTTGGCACTGCTTTTGGTTTTGAAAATTCTGTAAGTGTCAGGTTATTCTTTGCAAATGATGCAGAATCACTTGAAGAAAGCAAATTGATAAGATGCGATGATGACATCTATCTCGAGGAGATGTTCTCAGTGAAAGGAATATCAACAAAAGACATCCTTAAAGATTCATTGGTTATTGAGTTGATGTTTGAAGATAATGATGAACCCGAGCTGTACGTCAATTTACCATTGGATGGATTAAAACACAAAGCTACTCTCATCGACACTGTGACTTTAGAAAAAGGAAAATTTGATATTTAAAGTCACTTAATACAACTGAATCATTTTCAAAGTAATAACTCATATCTTTAATCTCGATGGTGAGCTATGCACGTTCGTTTTTAATCAAATGAGTGAACGAGTACTACCGCACACTTTGAATTACTGGGTGCCCCCAAAAAGTTNCAGTGAAAGGAATATCAACAAAAGAGATCCTTAAAGATTCATTGGTTATTGAGTTGATGTTTGAAGATAATGATGAACCCGAGCTGTATGTCATTTTACCATTGGATGGATTGAAACACAAAGCTACTCTCATCGACACTGTGACTTTAGAAAAAGGAAAATTTGTTATTTAAAGTCACTTATTAAAACTGAATTATTTTCAAAGTAATAACTCATATCTTTAATCTCAATGGTGAGCTATGCAAGTTTGTGTCTTATCAAAGGAGTGAATGAGTACTACCGACATTTTGAATTACTGTGAGTCCCAAAAAAGTTTACGTGTTTGAACAACTCGTAAAGTGGAGCCTGTTCAAATCGACTGTGTATTAGTCGGAACATTTCTGAGGCAGCATAAGTCTGTGAATCAGGCTACTGTAGCATAAGACAGACGTCTATTGAATAATTGAATGGAGCTACTGGTTCTATTTTCATTCATTTCTGACATCAACGACAAAATGTCAAGATATGTCAATCCGAAAATCATTTGCATTTTGCAGTAGGTTTAAAGCTAGGCACGTCTCAGCTCAACACACAAACAGTCATATCTGCCAATTTAAAACAATCAAAAAAGTTAACGGATTCGTTGCTTTCATTTATTTGCCAAAAATCAGAGGATTGATACTGTAATAAAATTTTATGGGATTTTGTAAATTTTTCTGCATTTTTGTCGGACGCCTGACCTATAAAGAACGATACAGGTCTAGTGCTGTATTTTCTATTCGATACCTAAATTAAAGAGCTTTTTAGGGAGTGCCATTCCTTGTGAATGTTTCAACATCTCTGTATCAAACCGTCGAATCTTTAAGCAGGGGGAATAGCCATACAAAGCTCAATCAAGATAAAACATAAACTTCCAAGAAAAATAGCAAGGATCATTTGCTTTACAGCAAAGAGCAACGTGGAAAATAACCATGCAAACTAAATGTTCTTATATAATTCGTTAAAATCTTGATTCTAGAACCCCAATATTTGAAACAGCCAAAGATGTTCCTGAAATTATTTTCTAATCTAAGTAAAAACTGAGGTTCTCATCCACACACACATTTCTTGATGGTGCAAGATAACTTTACAATTTCATGTTTATGCCTATACTTTTGGGCAAATAATTCTTTTGCAACGTCCTTCATTTACTCCTCCAAAGTTTGGGAATTTGTCCATTTAAAAATAGTTGTATCGCAAAGTTTCGTAAACTTGTAAATTTGAAATCAAGCACCTTTTCAATACTGTTCGGGTACTGTGAATATTAAATAGTTTGAAAGGAATCTGTTCTGTTCCAGAGATCTGCTCTGATAAGGTGATATTTTCTGATTATATAAATCAAGCACTATTCTTTCCACTGATCGCTAAATAGAGTCCTTTAACCGAAGCGTAAAGGCCGATAACGCCAACTGCACTACCAATAAATAAAACGACAATCTCCAGCACGTTCCACATCAAAGATTGCTTTTTCCATTTCAACTTCAGATGAAAGACACATGGGAAAACAAACACCAAGAGTGTACCAAGTAAACTTCCAAGAATGCCAACCAAAAGTCCAAAATAAGGGACTACCATCCCAATTCCGAGTCCTATACTGACAAGAACGGGCCTAGTCAGCAAAATCCAAAGTGGATGAAATTTCCCGCCCTTTTTCAAATTGATGTGTTTTGTCCCCAATGTTATTGAATCGAAGGCATCGCAGACAACGAAAAAAGTCAATGGGAAATTGCATACGGCGTAAACACAAATAACAGCATTGGCTAAAACACTGACTGGGTATGAGGACACTACAACATTCTTTGTCACCAGTGCTTGTGTAGATGAGCCATATGTCAGTGCACCCATGACAGAAAATATGATCTTGATCGGAGTTGAAATGCCGAATGACAAATGCACAGCTTTACGGAACTTCTCTGGCTGTCTCATGCACGCTTCAACTTGGGGAATTATGGTATGCGGCACAATTGTATAGGACCACATTCCAAGAGCCAATGCAAAACCTTCCCATTTGAAATCTGGGACAACATCAGAATTAGTCTTCCAGGATTTATTTTTTACGATAAAGATGGCCATTGTTGCTATAGTGCCAACGACAACAGCAAGAGTTGAAACAAGACTCAGGTAGGCCAGATGAGAAAGCCGTTGTATAAACAATGTTGGGAGAACGAGGATGGNATTTGCAAGATTTACATATCCAAGTGGTCGTATTAATGCATAGATTCCAGCGAGGAGGTCTCGCATTTGTACATCAAAACAAGGGCAGAGCAACAAGAAGTGTTCCGTATCTTCAATACCATCATTTGTGGGACACATAGGATTTTGTCGATTTGTAATAAATGTTGTTTAAGGGGCTGGAAGGCCAAGGCCTATAAAACCCTGATTGACATTTTGAATAACTGAATGGAGCTACTGGTTCTATTTTCATTCATTTCTGACATCAACGACAAAATGTCAAGATATGTCAATCCGATAATCATTTGCACATTTTGCTGAATGTTTAAAGCTAGGCACGTCTCAGCTCAACACACAAACACTCATATCTGCCAATTTAAAACAAACAGAAAAGTTCATGGATTCGTTGCTTTCATTTATTTGCCAAAAATCAGAGGATTGATACTGTAGCAAAATGTTATGGGATTTTGTAAATTTGTCTGCATTTTGGTCAGACGCCTGACCTATAAAGAACGATAGAGGTCTAGTGCTGTATTTTCTATTCGATACCTAAATTAAAGAGCTTTTTAGGGAGTGCCCATTCCTTGTGAATGTTTCAACATATTTGCATCAAACCGTCGAATCTTTAAGCAGGGGAATAGCCATACAAAGTTCAATCAAGATAAAACATAAACTTCCAAGAAAAATAGCAAGGATCATTTGCTTTATAGCAAAGAACTACATGGAAAATAACATACGACAAAGCTATGTAAACTAAATGTTCTTGTATAATTCGTTAAAATCTTGATTCTAGAACCCCAATATTTGAAACTGCCAAAGATGTTCCTGAAATTATTTTCTAATCTAAGTAAAAACTGAGGTTCTCATCCACACACACATTTCTTGATAGTGCAAGATAACTTTACAATTTCATGTTTACGCCTATTCGTTTGGGCAAATAATTCTTTTGCAACGTCCTTCATTTACTTCTCCAAAGTTTGGGAATTTGTCCATTTAAAAATAGTTGTATCACAAAGTTTCGTAAACTTGTAAATTTGAAATCAAGTATCTTTTCAATACCGTTCGGGTACTGTGAATATTAAATAGTTTAAAAGGAATCTGTTCTGTTCTAGAGATCTGCTCTGATAAGGTGATATTTTCTGATGATATAATTCAAGCACTATTCTGTCCACTGATCGCTAAATAGAGTCCTTTAACCGAAGCGTAAAGGCCGATTACGCCAACTGCACTACCAATAAATAAAACAACAATCTCCAGCACGTTCCATAGCATAGGTTGTTTTTTCCATTTCAACTTCAAATGAAAGATACATGGGAAAACAAACACCAAGAGTGTACCAAGTAAACTTCCAAGAATGCCAACCAAAAGTCCAAAATAAGGGACAACCATTCCAATTCCGAGTCCTATGCTGACAAGAACAGGCCTAGTCAGCAAAATCCAAAGTGGATGAAATTTCCCGCCCTTTTTCAAATTAATGTGTTTTGTCCCCAATGTTATTGAATCGAAGGCATCGCAGACAACGAAAAAAGTCAATGGGAAATTGCATACGGCGTAAACACAAATAACAACGTTGGCTAAAACACTGACTGGGTATGAGGACACTACAACATTCTTTGTCACCAGTGCTTGTGTAGATGAGCCATATGTCAGTGCACCCATGACAGAAAATATGATCTTAATCGGAGTTGAAATGCCGAATGACAAATGCACAGCTTTACGGAACTTCTCTGGCTGTCTCATGCACGCTTCAACTTGGGGAATTATGGTATGCGGCACAATTGTATAGGACCACATTCCAAGAGCCAATGCAAAACCTTCCCATTTGAAATCTGGGACAACATCAGAATTAGTCTTCCAGGATTTGTTTTTTACGATAAAGATGGCCATTGTTGCTATAGTGCCAACGACAACAGCAAGAGTTGAGACAAGACTCAGGTAGGCCAGATGAGAAAGCCGTTGTATAAACAATGTTGGGAGAACGAGGATGGAAAAAATTGCNGTTGAAATGCCGAATGACAAATGCACAGCTTTACGGAACTTCTCTGGCTGTCTCATGCACGCTTCAACTTGGGGAATTATGGTATGCGGCACAATTGTATAGGACCACATTCCAAGAGCCAATGCAAAACCTTCCCATTTGAAATCTGGGACAACATCAGAATTAGTCTTCCAGGATTTGTTTTTTACGATAAAGATGGCCATTGTTGCTATAGTGCCAACGACAACAGCAAGAGTTGAGACAAGACTCAGGTAGGCCAGATGAGAAAGCCGTTGTATAAACAATGTTGGGAGAACGAGGATGGAAAAAATTGCCATAATTGCATTTAGTGGTAGATCAGTGTATCGGCTCAGAATCGAATAAAAGCTTTTGCCAATTAAAACCAGCAGCACGATATTTGAAGCAAATAAATAAAACACAAGCGTGAAATTAATCAAACGGGCTGAATGTCGCCCGAATGCAGCTTCGGCAATTTCCACGTAATCAAGTTTCGTTCTTTTCAGCCGCCGGCTCCTTGGAGACACATCGTACATACAATCGGCAAGCAGTAGGCATGTAAAATCTGCGAAAGTTGCAATGAGTATAAAAACAGGGATTGTTGAGTAACCTCCAATGCTTACTGCATACGGTATCGTAAAAAGTGCGCTGCCTAGTAACGCTGGCAATATATTGAACATTGTCAAGCCAAAAGATGCACCACGGTCATCCGACAGTTTCTCGATAATAGAATACGCAAAAGACCTTGATGTATAAATAGACCGTTTCGCCATACTTTGCGCCATGCTGCGAGCCATTTTGTCGTAAGATTGCCTTACCGTTGAATATGACGAAATCAGTAGTGATGGAAGGAAAAAAGATGCTTGAAAATCAGTTATAATCGATGAAAGTTGTCCGTCATCTATTTTGTCCGCTTCAGCTCCTGATGTATCAGCACTTCGTGGATCCTGTTCATGGGTAGATTGATATTTAGTGATGCTTTGAGTGTACGAAAATGATAACTGTCCTGAACGCACTAAACTTGTTTTCTCATCAAATGATCCTTGGCTATCTACGTCATCATCATCATCCTCCTCCTCAGGGTCTGCTGTTTCCAGTTGCAGCACATGGTGCTCTTCAATGGGGGGCAATGACGGAGCAGCAACTGGGTGTTCCATCGTCCGTTCTTTACTCTAATTCTGAAAATGAAATGAAATTTTCTTCTAATGAAAAAGACCCCGAAACATCTTCCTATCATTTTCTACTTGACAGAGGTAACCATGCCTCTCGGCTNACACATCGTACATACAATCGGCAAGCAGTAGGCATGTAAAATCTGCGAAAGTTGCAATGAGTATAAAAACAGGGATTGTTGAGTAACCTCCAATGCTTACTGCATACGGTATCGTAAAAAGTGCGCTGCCTAGTAACGCTGGCAATATATTGAACATTGTCAAGCCAAAAGATGCACCACGGTCATCCGACAGTTTCTCGATAATAGAATACGCAAAAGACCTTGATGTATAAATAGACCGTTTCGCCATACTTTGCGCCATGCTGCGAGCCATTTTGTCGTAAGATTGCCTTACCGTTGAATATGACGAAATCAGTAGTGATGGAAGGAAAAAAGATGCTTGAAAATCAGTTATAATCGATGAAAGTTGTCCGTCATCTATTTTGTCCGCTTCAGCTCCTGATGTATCAGCACTTCGTGGATCCTGTTCATGGGTAGATTGATATTTAGTGATGCTTTGAGTGTACGAAAATGATAACTGTCCTGAACGCACTAAACTTGTTTTCTCATCAAATGATCCTTGGCTATCTACGTCATCATCATCATCCTCCTCCTCAGGGTCTGCTGTTTCCAGTTGCAGCACATGGTGCTCTTCAATGGGGGGCAATGACGGAGCAGCAACTGGGTGTTCCATCGTCCGTTCTTTACTCTAATTCTGAAAATGAAATGAAATTTTCTTCTAATGAAAAAGACCCCGAAACATCTTCCTATCATTTTCTACTTGACAGAGGTCACAAGGCCTCTCGGCTACTAAAGCCTAGTTCTCGTGACCTTGTAAACAATGAGCCTCGTTTTCAAAGCAGAATTTTGAGCCCAGCCCAGCAGGGTTAGGGTTAGGGTTAGACTCATTCCAATAAAGTCTCTTGTTTCGCTCCCCCTGCAGACTTGTCGCTACAACAACAACAACAACAGCGAAAGTTAGAGGGACTTACGTCATGAGTCTAGGTTAGGGTTAGGAGCAGCCCAGATATGATATCCTGATATGATACCCTGCCAGCCCAGATATGATCGCAGAAGGTCACCGATGTCCTTATAACCATTTTTATCAAACCTTGCTTGATTTTGACATTCTTTCAGAAATAGTGGCATGCTTGCCCGGCATGCTTTGCAAATGCAAACTATTGTGGTCCTTTGTTGTCACTATTTTCTTGGTCCACGAAAATGGTCGCCAACAAAGAGATGACACAGGCAAGGTATGCTGGGTACGAAGGACCTTTTGAAGGCTCATTATTGTCAACCGTGATGCTTTGTACGCCAAGCAAGGCAAATACCAAAGTCGGCTTTGGCGTCACAAAGGATCATGGTTAGTAATGGGTCTTTAAATTCTTAAATGCACAAGTTACCAGCATGTTACCAGAGTTGCTCATTCGAAAATGAAAAAAAAAACAGAATTTTGTGCGAAAAGTTAGAGTTGCCCCCCCCCCTCCCTATCCGTCTGTCTTTCCGTCACCCCGACTTTTCCGGATGCATGTGTTGTTGTGTTGTTGTACGTCGTAACATGGTTTCAAACATGGCTGCCAACAGTGCTGAATAAATCGCCGTTGGCGCCATGTGCACGCCACAGGCTGTCTGAAATATGATAGCAGACAGGTATAAATGATCAAGATTGTGCAAGCTTTTATCATGTTGTGCGTCTTATGCCATTAATTAATTCGCTTTCATTTGTTACAAATTCATCAATGATCAATGTGTGCTTTGTTCTTTGACCTTTCCAGGTGAATGTCATGTCCTGTAGTGTAGATCTGTCTTATGCACAAATCAGTGGTCTTGTGATTGCAACACTTGGGCCTAGTACGACAAACAGAGAAACATGTTTGTTTGTTTACAAGCCCAGCAAACGAAGAAGGGCGATTGTGGTCAAAATTTCCGCATAGATGCCCCGTTATGCTACTAACAATAAAATATCAAATTGTCTGAATAATTTGGCCTTTGTCGCAAGCACAGCTGAAGTCAATTTCATAGGCACACGTGGTAGAAACATTTTGTTTCTGCACAGCGGAGGTATGGCCTAGGCCTACTGCAACAAACAGATAACGCGGGAGGAGTGGAGTGGGGTGAAAGGAATTTATTTGAGTGAAACGAGTTTGATGAATTTTATTTTACTGACCTGTCTCTTTTGTTCGACCAATTGTGGTTTACTGGCTGTGTTAAATTCAGGC
>REGL01000051.1:91423-106598 GCA_004194395.1 Aurelia aurita complex sp. Pacific
TTGTTACAAAATGATAATGTGGACTCAAATGATAAAGATGAATTTATGGCAAAGGACCATATTGTCAGTTACGATCAAAACACTGAACCAACAGGAGAGGAAAACAAATTGACAAATGGAGCTCTGATAATATCTTTGTTTTACGACTCTGAAGCATCTGAACTTGTTGTCACGATACGCCAAGCTGTTGATCTCCCTCTTGATTATATGAAAGAAGCGGAATTGGATGTCCATGTCAATTTTTGCATTGTACCTGAAGATTTTTACTGGCAAAGAACAGTTTCTGTGTCACAAACGCGAAATCCAGTTTTTGAGCAAATTTTCCATGTTGAAGATGTTTTGCACCATAAATTACGACAATACACACTTTGCTTTCTGGTGATGACTTCAAGCGATTTACAAGAGACAATGCTTGGAAAAGTGATGGTGCCATTGTCTGAACTAAGATCTGGCATAGAGTTTGAAATGTGCAGAGAATTGGGTCGTAATTGAAACATAATCTTCTCTTTGGGTTTTTCAATTTGGAACAACAGTTGTGGGTTATGTTGTATTTTGACAAAAGATGCATTTCTGGATACATCTATTTTTTATGAAACTATTGCAGTTTAAAGTTACATAATAGAGCTGAGAAAAGTTTTACTTGATATTAATCAGTTGTTTTAAAACTTTAAAACATTCTCTTTCAGTTGTCACTTTCTGTGCAAATCTTCATTTCCAATAGCCTAATGTAATGACATAATAATTTCACCAGCAAATTACTCTGCTGCATGGTTTCTTTAGACAAAATCACAGAAAAGATGTTTTATTCAATCCATTAAAGTTATTAGGCCTGATTCTAATTAGCAAATACTATGTTACAAATGTCCCTTCACAGGAATTTTCAGTCACCAATTAAAAATGTCTATCCCTTTCCCCAAAGTTTCCAATAAATTATATGGGTTGCTCATAGTTGTAACTTTGATACATACTAGAAAAAATCCATGAGTCAGCAAGAGCAAGGACTCTGCAGCAAAAATGTCATAATGTAGACGGTTTGCCATTTGATGACCGATAAATGCAGAACAATGAAATTTGTGCCAGTCCAAGTGCACCTCCAATCAAATTTGGGATCTGAAAAGAAAATGTCATAAATCTCAGCCAATTCTCATGGATTAAAATTATTTCATTTATACCAGACAGGGTTTAAATGATATTCTGGAAACTTTCAATGGCAGCCAACTCTTGTAAGATAAACTATTTTGGTTTCAAAGGGAGTCAACAGGAATACATGAAGCTTTTAATAGACTGAAGAACACATGTGTGCCTATTGTCTGTTTATTTGAATGTAAACATGACATCAGACACATTTCACAAGTAAAGAAACTTAACTGTAACATAATAAAATATTCATGGAGGTCAATATTTGCAGTTTAAATAGCTATGCTATTAAAGGAAAGAATTATTTACATTGTGATAAGAATTCTTGAGTCATATGTAAAAGACAAAAATTCTTCAAAGCAAGAATTCTTAGGCAGAAAAACCATGTTAATGTGCGCAATCGCCTACTGTATTGTAGACGTGCCTCAAGTCTATTTCATCACCTGTAATAAGTCTGTCTTGATGAAATATACTTTGGGCAAGTCTAACTGTATTGTGTACCACAAGGATCAAGGTTTGGTCCACTTGTGTTTACTCATCTTATGCCTTTATCAATATTCACAAAACACACACAGCTTCACAACGGAATCAAACAATATTTACCTTGACATAGAGATCATTAATTACAGTGCCATATGAAAACCAGCTGAGAGATACACATAATACCATTACGGACAATGGAAATGAGATTGATGCAGTACTCTTTGTCCTGATCACTTTCCCCTGTACAAAATACAATGATAATGGGTGAGAAAAACAATTCCAGTTAGGGGCCACTGCTCCCCATTGGCAAACATATATGATGGACATCTTCAAATCCTTGTAAAATTTACCTGACTGAAATCGGCCACTCTGTCCTGAGGGATTTTTCCAAGGAAACTCCTTCAAGAAACCTTTAAAACATTCCTAAAGTTATGCACCAAGCTATGCTAGGTAATACAATATTATTAGGAAAACGCTATGAGTATACGGAAAGAAAAAGATTTTAAAAGATTTCAGAATTTCAATCCTTTCAGATTCTATCATGGAATAGAAAGTGGAACAAAATAATGACTTACCAATGTAGACAAAGGAGAAGCAAACATGAGAATCGTAACACAATCACAAATCAAACCAAGATTGTCTTTCTGATCAGAGAATTGTGATTTATATGAAGCAAATGCAAGTATCAATGCCATAAAAACAACTGATGCACCAACTGACTTCAAATTTTGTTTCTAGAAATGAGATTTGTAATATTCAAGATTTTGAAAGCAAACCAGAGAAATCTTAAAAAATTATATATAACTTCAAAGTTAATGTTAAAACATTTAATATGAAGATTTCATTTCATTACATATCTGAAGAAAAATCATCTTCAAGATCAAGGAACAATGTACTGTGATGAAAGAAGACAACAACAAAACAAATTAGTTTTCCTGGAAATGGTAGTTGACAATTATAAAACATATTGTGATTCTTCTGTTGTTCTTTCTTTATTCATAAGAAAAGTACCAACTTACAAAGTGTAAAATACTATCAATAAGATATCAGTTATGTCAAAAGTGTTTGCAGAAATTGTCTCGTTTTTCTTTGCTCTAACAAAAGTAAAATAAGAATATCAAAATAGCACAATTCCATACCTTAATGTCCTCATTTTCCACATATTTGAAGTAGACAAACATGTAAATAAATTGCAACAATGCACCAGTTAAATTCACAAGACATAATGTATTATCTTTCACTAGAATTCCATAGCAACACCAAAGTAAGCAACTGCAAAGAAAATCTTTATTTTTACAAACTCATAAAATATGAACAGCACAATATACAGTACAGGCCTTGTACACATAATAAACAGGACATAAATTCTTCACATTATGATGGGAACTCTGGAGCCACACAGAAGACTATAAATCTTTACTAAACAAGAATTCTGAGCAGGAAACCACGTTAGTGTGCACCAGAGCTGTGCTGCAAGCATAGACTATAAGAAATTGCAGAGAATACAGTATGCCACACTGGAAAACATGCAGGGGTGGCGCCAGGAATCTTCTGACAGAGAGGCTGGAGCTTCCGACAGGGGGCCCAAAATGGCTAGAAAATGCAGTTTTTATACGTCATTTTGCCAAATTTCCTCCGACAACAACCCAAAATGTCCTCCGACAGGGGGGGCTAGATGCTTCCGACGAGGGGGCTGTAGCCCCCCCTAGCCCTCCCCTGGCGCCACCCCTGAAAACATGTATGTTGTGCCAAATACCTTTGGCATTGAGCAACATCAAGAACAATGGTAAAACAATAGGTTCATTGTCTTTAGAAAATTGGTGTGGCGTAAACCTTTTTAGCATAGCAAAATATACTTTCCACCTTGGACAATATGACAACATGCAAGAAATAAATTCTTCTGGATCATTCTCAAACTATTAAACATTAATGGTCTTTTTTCAATAATCTTATTCTTCTGGGAAAGAAATGTATTTTAAGTCAGGAGAAAATATAGGCCTACTTACTTTAAACTTGTCATAACATATGGAAGGAAATTAACATCTCTAACAGATTTATCTCTTTTGATTTTGATACATGTGAGCCTGTAAATTCAAGGATAAATACATATAAATGATAATATCAGAAAACAAGGTTTCAAGAATTTAATTGAATTTCTTTTCTGGCCCTCCATCCATCCTTCTGTCCTTCCTGCTATCCATATCCCATGTATGTTTCTTGAATAAATACAAACAAATGGTGGAATACAATGCTTGATAATAATTTAGGAAAGATGAGTTTAAAACAAGTAAACCCTTGATTTAAAATCACTGACTTATCATTAATACTGATTTATCACCTCAAGCAATTTGGAGAAGCCTTTTTTTATGACTAGTCTAGCTAGGCTAAGACTAGGTCTATATTTCACTTGACTTGTATTATAAGCACAGTGCAAAAATGAAAAAAATAATTATACTTACACTCCAGTCGAAAAGAATGCAATAGTTATTATCGTACAAACGAATTGAAGTGGTCCTCTCCAATCCTCCATCTTTGTTGGCTCGGCAATAGACCTTCTAGCTCCCTACCAACCTTGTTTCTCGATTCTGCTTCTTTTCGGGCCTAACAGCAGTTGTTGTTGTTGTTAAATACTTCATGTTAGTTTCATGATAGCAACAGTGCTCAAACGTCATCAAATTTCTAAATCGTTGCGTTGACCAGAAGAATGAGAGAATTTTGCTTGATAGCATTCAGTAGACATTCATAAACAATGGTTTTCTTGAAAATTATTCTATTTCATTAAAAAGTTTAGAAATTCAGTTTTTTCGACATCTTTTTGAATTCTTCAAAAGGAAGAAAAAATTAAAAAATTGGTTGTAGAGCTACAGTGATATTGCTAAAGTTTCTTTGAAAATATTCAGTTTAAAGAAAAAGGTAAACAGAATTCAGTACTTATGCCGAGGTGACTGCGTAAACTTAGATTACCAACACCATAACTAGTCATTGTGGCGGAGGCGAAAAGGCAAGACGAGGTTGTTATTCGAGGGGGGTGACAGGGGGGGGTCTTTGGTACCGGTACCACATGGTTTGGTACCAGGTTCCACCCCTGATGGTACCAGGTTCCACCCAAAATTGAAAGCAATGGTACCACGTAATTCCAATTTTTATCGAAGGAGATAATAGCTGATAATGTAGACATAGTTTACCATCTACGAGGAGTTCTCAAAAGAGGTCGTGAAAATAGCTCCTCTAACAACGTACCAAAGGCACCATAGACAACTTGAATGAACAAATATNAGGACTCTGCAGCAAAAATGTCATATTTGATTAAACATAAATTCTAAGCAAAAAAATTAAATGTTCAAAAATAACGAAAATAATCACCAAGAATAGAATTCTCAGTCGTTGTGGTGTGGAAGAAATGAAGAGATGTAAAATGTCAGTATTTTTGATAAAGTTTCACTGAGTTCTTTTCTTTGACTTACCTTACATAATTTCACGTACCTTACATAATTTCAAATTTGAACAACTTAGAACACAGAGTTTGAACGAGTCAAAAATTGAAGTAATGTTAAATCACAACAAAGAAAATTCAAATTTACAAGCTACAGATTGCACCTACTGTCTGTCAAAAATTCTACCTACTGCTATGCCACTAATGTTTTAAGTAGTTTTAGAATCTTTAGCTCTCCCATGACGAACATCCTCAGTAGTACATTCTCAGTAGTATGGTCTTCTCGGATTGTTCTGAAATAATGAAATATTCTCGGTCGGTGAGTTACACAAAGTTAAGACGCGCTATTAAGCTTTGGCATTTGATGAACTGTTTGTAATATATCTTCAATTATTTGCAATTATTTCGTAGCTAATATATAAACTTAGATATAAAATTCCAAAATCAGACGTTTTCTAGCCAGGTTGTAAATGATTTAAGGCGTTGATTTTCTTCGAAAGTTACAAACGACATTATACAAATTTACGTCAGGCACAAACCTACATAGAGCTGTTCATGAACAGTTTTCAGTCTGAGGTGAAACTGCACGTCTCATAAAAATCTACTGATCATCAACAGAGGAGATAGTTTGAAAGTGACCTGAATTTTGAAAATGAATCATCCCATGCAAGAGCTCAAATCAAGATGCTATGGCTTCTTCTCACTTTGAGCCGATAATCATTTTCAAGACGGGGAAAGTCTGATTTTCAAACGTTCATTTCCATATCTCGAAGACATACGAATTAAAATTAAACAAACTTACAAGTGGATTAGGACGAAATTTGTAAGCAAGCATCATCCTTTTACGATAAACATCGAACTCGTCATCTTCCTTTTCAACTTCATGAGGTTTTTCAACGCCAACCCCAGAATTATCAAAAGATGTCACACCCCTGGAGAAAAAGCAGAAAAATGTGATGTTACATGATAAAACAGTAGAGCACATCTAAACTGTAAAAATCACATCAATTTCACAAGATGATATAAAGTTAAAAGACTCCGTGAGATGTGAGAAAAATGTTTCTACTCCAACAACAGAATAGACCTTTTAGCTATTCTGAAAAGAATCTGAATCGAACGATATTTTGCTATATTTTGTAGAATTTTCGAATGTGCACAAGAGTGATAGAAGCTCTAATGCCACTCCATCGAACCTCACGTATATAAAAATGTATTAAAATATCGCTCGATCCAGGTTCTTTTGAAGAATAGCTAAAAGGTCTATTGTCAAAAGATGTACATAGACCATTGTGATTTGATGCAACGGAGTGCATTTCAACTGTAAAGATTAAACCAATTTAACAAGTTTTTAATAAAGTTAAAAGGGCTGTGGCATGAGTAACGTTTTGCTACTCTACCTACAGCATTGTCAAAAGATGTAGCTCCCGTGGCAAGAAACACAGAGATAGAGATATGACTAGCCTGCGCGCAGATATGACATGATGTAACAGATTGCATTTAAGCCGTGCACAACCTGTTTTAACAAAACCATTCGTTCTTGCTTTGTCGATGAAAGAGGACAATGAATACTATTTGATCAACAAAATATTGTTTAATCAGGACAGTAGCTAAATTTTTGAAAGGTATATTGCTTATGAGATAAATCAATTACTAATGGTTATTTGCAAGATCGAAAGTCATGCGAAATCCCCATGATACTGTTTCAAACAATGCACGATTCAATTGCAATGAATAGAATGGTGACCAAAGAGAATACTCCTAAAAGCACCGCTACCCTAAATATCTAGCCCATGTTGTGACCAGGGTTTGGCAGATTTGTAGTAGCTGTTAAATGAAAATAAAACCAAATACGTACTTGTTTATTGGCTGTGTGATACCCTTTCCTTCTGCCCCCAATCCTTTCCCCTCTTGCCATCCTGCCTGTTGCAATAATTTATAGCCAATGTTATCTTCTTTTATTTTGAATTCTGAATAATCTGATAAATCAGCCTGTCTCCCTTCTTTTATGGCTTTCACCTTTTCTTGGAACCTCGCAAGTTCTTCTGGGGGCAAGAAATCTCCCATGTGATGTTTCCCCTTCGCTCGTTCAGTGGCAGCAATTGACTCATCTGAAACAAACACAAATTATTACTATTTTCAAGAGCGCTCTTTCTCAATAACCTGAAATTTAACCCTGCATTAAGGGATACTGAGCTTTTGAAGTTCTTCAATGGTGCAATGGTTGAAACTTGCTTTAGTAGCGGAATCATTTTCTAAACATCTTACCTTGCAGATAAATTCTCAGAAATGCAGATCATTTCTCAGAAGGAAGAAACAAGTAAAGGAAATGCGCAGCCATCTCCAGCCATCTGCAATCAATCAACCAGGATAGCCTCTGTTTTTNGCTACGCTAAATATCTAGCCCATTTTGTGACCAGGGTTTGGCAAATTTGTAGTAGCTGTTAAAATGAAAATAAAACCAAATACGTACTTGTTTATTGGCTGTGTGATACCCTTTCCTTCCGCCCCCAATCCTTTCCCCTCTTGCCATCCTGCCTGTTGCAATAATTTATATCCAATGTTATCTTCTTTTATTTTGAATTCTGAATAATCCGATAAATCAGCCTGTCTCCCTTCTTTTATGGCTTTCACCTTTTCTTGGAACCTCGCAAGTTCTTCTGGGGGCAGGAAATCTCCCATGTGATGTTTCCCCTTCGCTCGTTCAGTGGCAGCAATTGACTCATCTGAAACAAACACAAATCATTAATATTTTCAAGAGCGCTCTTTCTCAATAACCTGAAATTTAACCCTGCATTAAGGGATACTGAGCTTTTGAAGTTCTTCAATGGTGCAATGGTTGAAACTTGCTTTAGTAGCGGAATCATTTTCTAAACATCTTACCTTGCAGATAAATTCTCAGAAATGCAGATCATTTCTCAGAAGGAAGAAACAAGTAAAGGAAATGCGCAGCCATCTCCAGCCATCTGCAATCAATCAACCAGGATAGCCTCTGTTTTTCACATTACCAATAAAAGGGTCCAATTCCCAGGTCACTTTCTGAGAGGCTAAATTTCAAAATGATTTTCATGGCACGGGTGTGGTCACATTTTAATGTTCATTTAAAAATATGACTAAAATCTAACATGGGGCACATTTTGGGCATAAATTGTTTTGTCCACTCCAAAGCGGCAAAGGAACATTTCATCTGGAGGAAAAATTATCAAAAAGCTTACAGTTCTGAGCTATGAGGATAATTCCATATTGCAAGGGGACAAATAAAACTGTTAACTTCCACAAATCACATTTTAACATTCATTATTTATGAAATAAAACAAAATAAATCTGAATGCAGACATACTTAATGTTTTCTCCATTTCAAGCTTTCTCTTTTTATGTTCCCAAGTTCCATCGTCACAATCTTCATCAGAATCATATTCATATTTTGGTTTATCCTGATTATTTCTGGCCTGTGTCTGTGCTTTTATTGCTTCTTCTGCAATTATTCTTCTGTACATTGCTTCTATCTGGTATTTATGAAAAAACATTAAATGCCAGATGACATAAATATAATGAAATTTTTCAAAGGAACTGATCCAGCTTATGCTGATGAAATATTCCACACAGTCGACCACAGTCAAATAACACAAAGGTCTAAGTTTAAATTAAACACCCCTTTTTGTGAAGGTAACACAGGGCCAAAAATGTCCATCTTAACTAGGGCCAAAAATATGGAATGGTCTAGTATCTGAATTAACATCCACAGACAATTAAAATAACTCTGCCCAAAACGATCATACGACTTTGGTTGAATTTCCACTTTAGATCATCATAAGTAACTGAGCAGTGATGTAATGGTTTGTAAACAGACAATAATACTAAGTGTTTAAACAAGTGACTCGTTCTTGTCTTATAACCTGCAAATACAATGTTAAAGACTGCAAAGAAAAACAACAATAATCAATAGCTACGAAGGAACAATAAACAAGCCAACACGTAAACCAATAGAGAGACAAAGGCTGCTGTAAGAATTGATGAAGTTGTTAAAAACAAAACATAGTTCCAAAAGGCTTGGTCTTTGGTGGATCCAGTTTCAATCATTGTTCAGAACTCAGTTAGCATTTGGTTTTGGGCTCCTTTCCTTACATTTGAGATAAATCAGTTGCATTTAATCATAACAAATATTTTCTTCAAAAATTACCATAATAATACCTCTTTTTGAGTTTCAATTTGCTTCTGTCTTTCAACATCTACTGTCATTAGTCCCCCTTTTGCTTTTGCCTCTGCTGCTCTTTGTAAAATCAATGCTTTTGCTCGTTGAAATTCTTCCATGATATCCGGAGGGTTTGATGATGAACTTTGCGTAGCAGTTGATGATGATGCTTCTTCCGAGACTTCATCCCATCTGTTTCTCCTCTTCCTTCTCACAACAGTTGGTTGTTGAGTGCTTTCATTTTTGGCTTTAAATCCTTTTAGTAATTCTTTATATTTGATAAATGCAGGGTGTGACTCATCAAATAGAAATCTGAGTGAAAAATAGTCAAAAATAACCTTTGATGGAAGGGTAACTCCATAATTAAGAAATAATCATTCAAAAAAAACCTGTTTTATAAAGAATCATTTAGATTGCATTCACATGGAGCCAGCACATTTTGAAATGGTAAACATATGCCAGTAGCAAAATTTGAGTTAGCGTTCCTAGCAGCAAAATGCCGTTTTGAAAGTGTGCCGGATAGAGTTCTGTTTTCAAAATCTACCATTTTCAAAATCTGCCAGCTAAAAAATGTGCCGTTTTTATGTGAACGGGAGCAGGAGGCCTATCCATTACATTTTTCACTGTTTTCAAAATGTGCCGGCATCATGTGAATGAATACAGACTTGGTTCTGTTCTGAGATTTCATAGACAATATACCTCTGGTATAATGCTGATGTTATCAAACACATTTGAAAGCTTTTTAAACAACAACTTTCAAAATTTTGTTATAACTGAACCATATGCATTTGCTGAATAAAAAACTGAAGAAGGTGTTACCCAGACTGCAAACTTTGCAAAGTGCCTGCGGAAGATTTTTTGCAAACGATAACTGCGTGTGTGGATGCTCTTTCGAAATTGCTTAAATGCAAATCAAGCGTATGGTTTAGGAGCAGAATAACTCGAACTTGTACCACTAGGCTACAGTAGTATTTCAGAGTTTTAAACCAAATGATTGATAGTCAATGGGTTAAGAGCAATCCTAATTATAAGAGATTATGTACTTTGTTTTCCTTGCTTCTTTTCTTTGATAAAATGTGTGGATGGCCTACGCGTATTTTTTATATGAAACTGCCCATAAGAAACTCAACTCTCAAATCACCAAAAAATTAAGAAACTCCAGTACTGGGAATATTTAAATTAAGAAACTATTTATTTTGATTAAGGAAATCCTGGACATATTCTTACTTTACTTTCACTTGTTTCCTGTATCATGTTACTCGTATGGTACTCGAGTAATGTCTAAACATTGGAAAGGCTTAAAAAATCTTGTTTTGAAACGCTCAGGAGGGCACAGGCAGTGAACACAAAGATTGTTATGGAGCCTCTAAGAAACTCGTAAGAAACTCGTAAGAAACTCTGAGTACTCAAAATCTGATAATTTTAAGAAACTTTCAGTACTGGCTCAAATTCTTAGTTTCTTATAAAAAAAATACGTGTATGTGAAAGCGTACCACATGTCATGCCCCATCGTCAAATCAGTGAAACAGATGTGCGCATGAAAAACAGGCTGCGCGTGTCAGGATATAAACGCGAAGCAAAGTTAGCAGTCTGGAGTGTTACATTTTGATCACCTGTATCTGGAATCCTTTTGGTGTTTCATCCTTGCAAGTGCCTCTACTTCGTCTCCTTCTTTTGCAACCTTCATTGCCAATTCTTCTGCTGCTTTTAAGACATCTGTCTCTAAGGTAAGAACTGAACATTTTTCTGTCAGTCTTTATGTCCTTATATCATCACAAGGCTCATTGTTTCAATTAAAATGCAACTACGCAAACAACTTTTCACAAATAAAACTATGAAATACATGGGCTTCAAAAGAAAATCCTTGTCCCTGGGGGGAAGTGCTCATAAGCATCAACGTACCCTCCTCAGAATTTGATGATGGTTCTGGGTTTTCGAAAGCTGTTGGTCTTGGGAATGTGCTCGTAACTGGTTTAAATTCTTTCTTTTTTACACCACCTAAATTGATTTTTAGTTTTCCTGAGCTTGAATCTTTGCCTTCTGCATTTTTTTTTGCTTGGGCTTCTTTCTGCATTGCTTGAAATCTTGCAAGGAAATTCCCATCATTCGCTAGCAAATTCGCTCCTGTTGTATTAGGCCCATTTGTTGGACCAACAGTAGTCGACATTATTGCTGATGGTTCTCGTGCATTTCCTTCGGTTTTCTTCGATGCTACTCGCTCCAAAACTTGCCTCTTCCTTTCATCGATTAATCTTTTCTGTTCTTGTAAATAGTTACTCATTCCTTCTTCAATTTTTTCTCTCAATCATCAACCAGTTTCTTGCGACGTATTTTTCTCACAGCTTCGTAGTAGTAGCTCGTTGTTTTCAGCAACACGCAACAACAGCAGCAACATGTTTTTCGTGTCTTTCGAACACTCCGTCCCAGTCTTCCTCTCATGACGCCGAGGATGTAGAATAATGTTGCAGGTTTTGTGTGAACAGAGTTCCATCAAAAATATTGGACAGTTACCGTTTAGTTTTCAATTTTTTAACAAGAATTTCCTCTAAATGTACCCAAGATCAAACGTTCGTAGGTGTACCATGGTAGTTGGCTAAATCCAAACCATCTAAAAACAGATCTAATCGCCTTCCAATTTTTCCCGTGTTATTCATTTCATGACACAAAATGTTCCTGATTAAATACTAGAAGTTTCTTAATCAGCTTCTCACTCTTTAGGTACAAAGATAATGGTGCAGTTTCTTGTGTTGTATGGACCTTTTAGCTGTTCTTCAAAAGAGCCTGGATCGAGCGATACATGCATTTACACGCGAGGTTTGATCGAGTGGCCCTTCAGATTATCTTTGCACGGTTACCATTTACCTTGTCCCTGATAGGAGGAGCAGAGTCGTGTGACACAGTGACACAGTTTTCAAGATCTCGTTTCATATCAACTCAACGAAAAGAAAGATTGTGGAGGAAAGGCTCGACATCTGTAGCAGCAGAAAGTGTACTGCAACTATTTGCATACTTCATAAATCATTGGGGATATAAATCATCGAAGTTCAGAGATAACGGTTATACCCCAAAGAGGAAACCTGTGATCATGCACAGAAAGCATGCTTGGTTTGTGGAAAGAATGTGGGCGTAAGAATTTTATGAGATATCTTCCTTATCAAAATAGCCATGATCACAAGCCCCTTTTCATCGACACAGTCAACACCTTACAAGTTACACAGCAATTTTACAAAATTAAGCTCAAGATCAGCAAAAGATATTAAACGAAGATCACCCAACAAAATGATTATGAATGAATATAAAATGCAAAAGAGATAAAAAAGCACAAATATAAAGGTGATAAAAATAAATTGATTAAAATAGTTTAAACTACAGGCTACCACATTAATCTTTGAAATAAAAGTTTTTGCAAAATCTGCTTTAAGTCAAAGAGTTCCAAATAGATAAAGTTCTCCTTTTCATCTGTGCTTCAAGCAAACTGAAAACTTATGCAAGCTCAAGCAAGTTCCAACAACCTCAAGCACACATCTTCTTTGTTGCGTCGTATGAAACTGTGGCAGACTTATCTACAAGAATTAAAAAGATCAATGTCACTGTAGAATTTTTCTATCGTTTTCAAATTGAACCGGTATCTTGTGAATATAGTCTAAAGAAGCAAGTTATGATAACAGAAGAGATTGTGGTGTGGAACAAAGTCAAAGTAACAAAAAGCTAAAATGACGTCAAGCTACGAAGAAAGAAATTTACCTGTATCATAATAATCATAAACAGTGACGGAAGAAGCCTTCATATCCTGAACAATCCTTGCCTGTTTCACTTTGAAACTGAGGGAGACATCCTCGATCTAAAGAAAACAAATTTGAATCGATTTATTTAAAGTTCAAAATGACATCAAACACTGTTGCATCGTTGTAACATAGTCATGTTGTGGCCATCAAATCTACCATCCAGCAGGGCACACGCCAACTGACTACTAAAATTGGGAAGAGTTTTTAAAGCAAAATTTCGGACTAGTGTTTCCTCTGAAATTTGTAACAAAATAATGAAACCAGAGGTAAAAATGTTAAAAAGAGCTAAGGCCTCAAAGCTTGCCATTTATAGAAATCTTGTATACTTCACGCCCTCTTACAACTCTTGACATTCAGACACGCTCTCTTACAGCTAACTCTTTGACTTTCAGAATCAAGAATAGACCTTTTAGCTATTCTACAAAAGAGTCTGGATCGAACGTTATTTTTATACATTTTTATAAGCGACGTTCGATCGAGTGGCGTTAAAGCTTCTATCACCATTGTGCACATTCGAAAATTCTACAAAATGCAGCAAAACATCGTTCGATTCTGATTCATTTCAGAATAGCTAAAAGGTCTATCAACATCACTTTCACTGAATAACTAGCCTAAACTTTAAATGCTATGCGATGAAGCTCTCCTCGAAGTACAATTAAAAATACTTTTGCTTCTTTCATTAGAATCATTGTGCAGCACGCCTTGAAAAGATTGTTCATGTAAAATCAACATCCTTCATCCGACTGAAGGTTATAACGAAGATTGTACGTCAAGGTATCTTTCATGAGTTTTTCCTCGTGGTAAATCCATTGAAAGGGCAGCTAAAGACATCCTTTTTTAATGTCGTAGCTATCATTTGAATTAAACGGCATCAGTTTAGAACTCACTCATAATAATGAATTTTTTTGAAGAAAATTATCTGATACCAACTTAACATCAACAAAGCGTACCATATCGTAATGATATGACAAATCTGATAGTAAAAGGGTCATGCAAAAAGGGGCAAAGAATTCATATTTCATCATTCTATTTAGTCTTTTGACAAATCGATCTGTGCTCAACCTCCATTCATCATGTTCTGAAGATTTTTGGCTGAAAAGGACACTTCACTTGGGGACTTTGAAGGGGCTAGTGAGGAATCTCCAAACCACTTTGAAAGTTAAAAGATACCGTCTTGCACATGCAGGTCGTATCAAGAAATAAAAAAGTAACCATACCCTGCTGTAGTAGAAAACCCAATCTTTGCCTTTCTTTTCATATTCTTTGAGTAATGGATCACGAAACACGGCCTAAATACCACAAAATAGAAAATTAGCAACTGATATGAACGTAGGTTTATAAGAAAGATAATAGACAAAAAAGGCTAAGGTTTGTTTTACCTATTTCAAAGTCATGTGATCATACTCTTGGGAAGATTCAGCATTATACTACTTTTTGCAGTCACATAGCACAAGCATTCGTATGTCAAAAAAGTGAAAAAATGTTTTATCACGAGATTGATCATTTGCCTTGAAATGGGTGTAAACAAACCGCGGACGACTTTGTCTATTCTCTAGCCATATCGAGCGTGATACCCAACAAATATTTGTTTTGGGACATCTTGTATAAATGATGAAGTGTGTGCAAAAATTCGATGTAAAATATTGAGATGTAACGACTCAAACAAAGCAAAAATCAAATACACTGAAACAAAAATTACCTTATCAAGACTTTCGGTCGTTGGTTCGAACCCTGATAACATCTTTACACTGATGATAGCCATGTTGGAGCTGTCACCCTTCAACCATCTTTAAAATAAAACAATCTGAGTAACAGATCAGGATTTCAACAATGCCACATTCGTGGAAGCTATTAACCTTAATAACTATGAAAAATTACCTTGAGAAGAAAAATGACCTGAACCCTTTATTTATGCCGGAAATCTTCCGTGAGAATGTAAACCATTCCAATTTGCGTAACAACAGTTAATTTTGTTCTTTGATTCAACCCCCCGAGTGAAATCAGCTAACAATGGAACAAAAAACGTCCCGATAGGTCGGGTCGTCAACTGTGGCAAATTTTACCACCAACAACACGGAATTAGGAATCAATTGGTCAGTTTGCAGTAAATGTAAATTTATTAGAAATATAAATTTACTAGAAGAATAG
>REGL01000051.1:106791-118367 GCA_004194395.1 Aurelia aurita complex sp. Pacific
AGCTTACCTGGGTAAACAGGAGGGGCAATGTTTTGAAGAAGCCAAGAAAATTAGCTTACCTGGGTAGACAGGAGAGGGGGAAATACTTTGAAGAAGCCAAGAAAATTAGCTTACCTGGGTAAACAGGAGGGGCAATGTTTTGAAGAAGCCAAGAAAATTAGCTTACCTGGGTAGACAGGAGAGGGGGAAATACTTTGAAGAAGCCAAGAAAATTAGCTTACCTGGGTAAACAGGAGGGGCAATGTTTTGAAGAAGCCAAGAAAATTAGCTTACCTGGGTAGACAGGAGAGGGGGAAATACTTTGAAGAAGCCAAGAAAATTAGCTTACCTGGGTAAACAGGAGGGGCAATGTTTTGAAGAAGCCAAGAAAATTAGCTTACCTGGGTAGACAGGAGAGGGGGAAATACTTTGAAGAAGCCAAGAAAATTAGCTTACCTGGGTAAACAGGAGGGGCAATGTTTTGAAGAAGCCAAGAAAATTAGCTTACCTGGGTAGACAGGAGAGGGGGAAATACTTTGAAGAAGCCAAGAAAATTAGCTTACCTGGGTAAACAGGAGGGGCAATGTTTTGAAGAAGCCAAGAAAATTAGCTTACCTGGGTAGACAGGAGAGGGGGAAATACTTTGAAGAAGCCAAGAAAATTAGCTTACCTGGGTAAACAGGAGGGGCAATGTTTTGAAGAAGCCAAGAAAATTAGCTTACCTGGGTAGACAGGAGAGGGGGAAATACTTTGAAGAAGCCAAGAAAATTAGCTTACCTGGGTAAACAGGAGGGGCAATGTTTTGAAGAAGCCAAGAAAATTAGCTTACCTGGGTAGACAGGAGAGGGGGAAATACTTTGAAGAAGCCAAGAAAATTAGCTTACCTGGGTAAACAGGAGGGGCAATGTTTTGAAGAAGCCAAGAAAATTAGCCTACCTGGGTAGACAGGAGAGGGGGGTAATGCTTTGAAGAAGCCAATGCCAAGAAAATTAGCTTACCTGCGTAGATGACCATCCTCCAAGACTATTTCTTTGCTGCGACAACCATTTAACAATGTCTACACTGGCTACAGCTGCTGCCTTGTCACCCTCCGGTACGAGTGCCATCAATGCATAAGCGGACATTTCAATATCTGCAGAACTTGCTTGGTAATACGGGGCAGACCACCAGGAAATTGGTGCAGTCTTTTTCTCTTTTGGTTTTTGCTCTTCCCAATGTCGTGTACCGTCTGATTAAAAAAGTCGCATCATATGATCAACAATTTGAGTACAGTAAAATCACTGAGTAAAATCATTGAGTAAAATCACTGAGTAAAATCCGTAGAAACGAACCAGCAAATGTCTGAAACAGGCTGGAATCAACAGGCTGTAATGCTTCTGATATAGAATGTCCTACAGTAAATATTGGTTGGAATTTTGCAATTTTGAAACTGTTTCAAAATGATCGATTTTTGTACTCTACAATTGTTCCAGCGTATATACCTGGCCTGAATTTGCATCAGTGTTTCAATCTAATCTTCTGTCAAAGAACCAGTTTCATGTGCCAGATTGAAGTGGTTCTTGTATATGAGGTGCTTAATTAGCCAAAAATCAGCCTTGAGGTTCGTAATCCGTATTTCCTTTATTGCGGGTTTCTACTGCATCTAAAATTCAATGTCTTCTAGTTAGGATTCTCCTCCCTTGTCAGGGATCTAAATGTACTGAGTGAGCCAGATGAGAATTGTTATCTTTGTTTGAGCATACNTTCATTTGCCAGATTGAAGTGATTCTTGTAGATGAGGTGCTTAATTAGCCAAAAATCAGCCTTGTGGTTCGTAATCCGTATTTCCTTTATTGCGGGTTTCTACTGCATCTAAAATTCAATGTCTTCTAGTTAGGATTCTCCTCCCTTGTCAGGGATCTAAATGTACTGAGTGAGCCAGATGAGAATTGTTATCTTTGTTTGAGCATACAATAAAAAGAAAGCCTTCCAATCTCGTCCCCAGAGTGACGTCATTGCTCTACCTCGTGAGCGGCATCGTGATCAGCGAATGACGTAAGGACACCCTGGAAACGAGGTTGGAAACCTTCATGCTAAGAGTTTGGAATTGGAAACAATTATTTTACAGCAGAGAAATGTTTTATTAGGTCTGAAAAGTTATGAAGGAAAACTCTGTAATCACCAAAGTGAAGAAAAAGATAAAAAGTTAGGGATGATTTGAAGATAAAATTTGACGATGATTGCTTTCAAGTAGAACAAAAATGAAAATTAGCTTGATGTATTTTCTTAGGAGGATTCTTACCCTTTTTGATGGCAGCACTTTCCAACCTTTTAAGCAGATAATTAAGTTCTTGCTGTCGGCCTGCTTTCATCAATGTATACGATAAAATTGTCAATGAGTAAGTATCGTTTATGTTTTTCAACTCTGGCACTATACATCTGTTGATTGCTCGAGCTATGTGAGAATTCTATGATCAGATATAAAAACATTACTTAAAACTTTTTGCAACAAGGTTTAAGTCAATATACATAGTGAGACAAAGAGACAATAAAAATTCCAAAATGGGCTGTTTAGTTATTCTGCAAAACAATGTAAAACGAAAGACTCTTTATACATTTTGTAGAAACTTGTCGAATTTGTAAACGTAAACAAGAGCGATAGAATCCTTCATATCAATCATTGGAATGTTTTAATTAAATTCTAATCCTGATTCTGAAAGCTAAAAGTAATACACAGAAAGACTTAATTAATTCTGAATGGCAACTTACCTTCGGGGGCATGCCCGCTTCCAGTAATGATAGCACAACATATCCAGTCAATGTGACGGGGCTTTTTACTCCTCCCTGTACAAATAAAAACACTGTTTGTAATAACTCATAACAGCCGAGCTAAGAAGTTAACAAATAATGAGATTCATTTGTAGTTAATTGTAAATGGCAGCAAGGTTGTCATGAAATTCCACGGTCCTTGTCTTGTGGTATCGTTATAGAGTTGTATCTTGATTGTGCATACATACTATAAAAAAGAAAAGATATACCTTCATAGCTTTATTATGGAGGGATCCAACAGTTGGGAAACATCCATCCTTTGATTGCTTGCGTAAAATCCATCGTTTTGCTTCAGCCATAATTTTCTTGTCGATTTCAATAAAGTCACGAGCTTCGGCAAAGGATTTCAACACAAATGCAGTTAACCTTTGGGAAGAACGAATGAATGAATTAATAAAATAATTAATGAGGAACTAAATAACAAAGCGAAAAAATCACATTTCATAAACTAAATTAACCAAGGAAAAAAATGTAAAAACTAATTTGGTAACTGAATTGCTGACGAAAATATTATCGAAAAAGAAAGTTAGAGCGAATTCGTGCATTCTCTAAAACATTGTTTATAATCCAAAAGCTACAAGTTTCTTGGCAAATTGATTCTAAAATTGAAATCAGGAGGAATTGGCTTTTCAAATAACAGTAAGTTAATTTCTAAGATATTTAATAGCAGAATTTTTCAAATTTCCCAAAAGACTAACTCTTTTTTCTCAATCTCGACAATGTCTAAAAAATCAAATTTACTTTTTGAGACCTTTCTGGTGAGCCTTCGCCGAAGATTATTGTACAGCTGATATTAACTTGAAAGCAAACCTCCAAATGTAAAAGAAAGTTTGATTAAGAGTTAAAAAGTGAACGAATCGACTTTTACATCAATCAATCAATCAATCAAGCAATCAATCAATCAATCAATCAAGCAAACAACCATACGTACCACATGCTCCCTTCTGGATCTCTGTCTCCAAAAGCACTGTAAGAACCATCTGAATGTTTGTAGGAAAGTTCTCGTTGGTAACCTTTGAGAAAAAAATTGCAGACCCTTCACAATGATAAATTCCTGCTGCAATCAATTAATCAATCAATCAATTAATGAACTGATAAGTCAATCATTCAATTAATCAATATATCAATGTGTGTGTGTGTACTTTTACTTCAATTTGATTGAATATAAAATAGCTAACATTATACATACTTTCTAGATATAGATAGGCATTACTTTGCAGTTGGGACCATCCAATCGTATTATTAAGACCTTCAAGCTTTTCAAAATAAATCAATAGATCAAAGATCAATCAATCAATCAATCAATCAATCAATCAATAGATCAAAACAATGGGAGAAATCAATCTTTGAGGGATCCAACCTTGAAGGGTGTAGCCAGTAGCTTTGTCTTTGATTGCTTCAGTCAGCTGATTGGTTGCTTTCAGGTACTGCATTATGAAAATATTTGGCGCGAAATTCAACATGTTTTGTTCGCCACAACCATATGGCATCTTCAACAGGCTATCGATATTAGACAAACTTGGTCCCATTAAGTCACCTGCAAAAATAAAACGTTGGATTCATCATCTTAAAATGATGGAAAGTTTTGTAACAAACATAACAGCAAGGTTCTCAGAAATATTTTATGTGAACAAATTGACAATTTAGGCTCCTTTGGTAGTGTGATTTTGCTCCTGGATTCTTTTCCTGCAACACTCGCATATTGTGGTGTACGACAATAACTTACGTTATTAATATGATGTTCTTACATGCATCTAAGTGAACTCCCTATTGGCGACAAAATCAAACAGACCTTTCAGATATCATCAACAGTATTAGAGCTGGATTTTAGTCCCTATACAGCTGCCTTGCATAGAAGTAACTGTTCTAAAGAGAATCAAACATGACAGCAATTGAATCGACATCTTCACATCTGAAAAGCTTTTCAAAGGATTGAACAATCACCTTTGTAAATAAACAAACAAATTTGTCTTTACTAATACAATCACTTCATGAGGTAAAATGATACAAACTAAAGTAATGCAAATAGTACGCTGAACAGAGTACGATATTACCAACAAGAACATTCCTACAATAATAAGCAAGGGCGAACTTTGTGAAATAAAAGACTCTGGTTTTGAAAAGACAAAGCGATTCCTCTTCCCGGAAAATAGATGTCATACTTCTGAATGCACTCTACTGGATCAAATTAAGATAACAAAGAAAGCAAAACATTATGGTTGGCTGCGCAGAAGGTGTGAAACCTATTCTTGTGGCTGCAAAATTGCTTTATCTTAACCAGAGCTGTGTCCTTTGTTTACAAAATTCACCTTTGCTACGATGATATGAATAGTGTGGAAATCTTACCTATAACTCTTAATTCTGAGTAAACAGATTCGGGGACGACGTTAGCTGGAATTTCAAGCTTTGCTTTTTCCGACACCATTTTGTCTGAAAGTAAATGGAATTTGATTAGATAATGTTTTTTTAATTATTATCTTGAGAGGTTGCAAAAAGTCTGCATCATGAAATCTACCATTTACCGAGCGAGTCAAAATAAAGTGAAAACGTTTGGCGGGCTGTGGAATAAAAAGTACGCGGATGATGTACAAAACTAAAATTTCAATCTATCAGCCAAAGTATAACTTTGATGTAAATTTTGTTTGGTAAAAGCATTCATTTTTCAGACCCAGTAATTAGAAAATGTTGGTGAGGGGATTGTATGTGAACGAGAATTCCATGTTAAATTCTAGTCCATGATTTACATCCCATTGACATTTCAATTCTTTTTCTGAAACAGACAGTTATATTGAATTTATATTTCAATGGTAAGTAAATCATGGACCAGAATCGAACGCGGAATTCTCGTTCCAGTACACAGTCCTTGGCAGCATTTTACTTATTCTCTGCTCTAAAAAACGAGTGTTCAAAAGTTTATATCTGCTTCGATTCCCTTTAAAGAGTATAGCTCAGAATAGGGTTTTTGAACACGTAAATTTATACCATTTAAGTAATTTAAAAACAAATATGTTATCATCTTCAAATATATTTGGATAATTGATAAAAGAGACCAAAAAGTAAATTTCATAATAGGTTATAAACGAATTTTGGTGATTCTTTAAACGGAAGTACTTTTTTGGAGTACCCAGTATATCTCAAATAATGCAAAAATGATGAAAGCAATACCATTTGGACAAACCAATGAGTTCCAAGTGTACTCCTCTTCGATACCTTCAGGCTAAAACAAATTCATAAAAAAATTGTAACAACTCATAACTCGTTTGATGGAGGGAAAACAGTATAATCTTCAAGAATGAGATGAGGGTTTATGAAGGTCTATAACATGGCGGTAAGCAGAAATCTGCAGCATTTGTGGTTTACGATTTAACAATTTGATGACGTTTTGATGATGACGTTTTGAAAACTGTTTGAAACCAAGAATCCACTGTAATTCTAAAAATAACCAACATATCAAAAGATTGCTAATGAACACATATAACGAAGTACCTAAAGTTCCTTTCAAGCCAGTTCAAACGAAAGATGCATCAACCAATCGTGCAATGTTGTTTAAAGATTTGATTCCTATGCTGTATCTAAAAAACTCACCTCGACCAATAACTTCTTTCTGACAATATCAATGTGTGTGGTTGGATCAAAACTGACAAAACTTGGGCAATTGTTCTTGGGGACGCTTTGAGCAGTTGCTTCGATGTTGATACGGCCTAATTTTTGTGCAATTATCTTGAACATAACGGTAGCAGATTTGCCAGCACATAAGCAAACATTTGCATAATTTCGAGTTCTGGATTTGAAATCTTTCGAAATTTTCATCGACAATCGAACCTGAAAAAATTGGAGGTTTCTTAAAAAATCTTTTTAACAAGTAAACAAATTCCTTTTATGAATAAAATTTTGAGGAAATAGACAATTTTGCCTCTTAAAATCGACATGTAAGACATAGAAAGGCTGCTTGGCATAAGTTTCAAATCTTTAAAAATGTCAGTGTAAAATTCTATGACCTATTCCTTTGAACTGAATGACTGAAAGAATCTTTAGCTATTTCGTTATAATTCTACTGTTGGACTTTCTAGAAATCTTCAATATTTTCAGAATTAGAAGGGGATTTGTCTTCTCTTTTCAAGAAATCAAGGAAAAATTTGAACAAAACTGAACACAAAAATAACGTTTAAACTTTTCGAGAAATAGATAAATTTCCAAAAAATACCTTAGTCTATGAATATCTACAATATGGTATCAAGCGCAGAGCTTTCACTCTTCTGGTTTACAATTTAGAAACTTGATGACGCCACATCCTCAAATAAGTTGACATGTGAAATATGCTGCACTGTAATTTCGAAAAATATTGAAGATTTCTGAAAAGTCCAACGGTAGAATTATAGCAAAGAAGCTAAAGTTTCTTTCAAGCCATATGGTTCAAAAAAGTAGGTCGTAGAACCTCACACTGACATTTTTCAAGATTTGGAACCAATGCTATGGTGCTCCAATAGCTGGATAGCAATCACTGGATGAAAGCAATCAAATATAGATAAATTCAAAAATTGATGAAAAATGTCCAAACTAAATTTTTGTTAAAGGATACTTACATTTAAGCAAACGTCGAGATAATTGAACGCAACAACAGGGATAGTAACCATTTCTCCTCTGACGACAGAATAAGGTAAATTGACCGATACGAAAACAGCTTTGAATCCGCGAATTTCAGCAGGGTTCGCAACGCCTAAGCCATCTTGATCAGATATAGCAAATCCACTTGCATACCATGTTGTTATCGTGTCAGGAACTTTCACCTCCACAATTTTCTCTCCTGTTTTTTCGCTGGAAGAAAAGAAGCCCTAAAGATCACCAAGGGAACAATTTGACTGATTACTTATTGCTTAGGTCAAGACAGGGATTCACAATGCAACACTGAACAATATTACCCCGGCCTACAATCGTAGACTTAAGTATTGAGACACTGTGCTTACAGGTGGAAATTGCAAGTTAAAGCCCCATTCCCCACTGCAATGCTGGAAGATGATGAAAATGTCGCAGATGAGTTCAAAATAATATGTTCTTCAATCAAATCAACATCAAACTTGGGGGAGGGGAATCTTTAGCAGTGGAAGGTAATAACTTGCAGCCATGGAAGGTGTTTTACAACACAAAAAGCATTTGAAAATCAAAAACAGGAAAGTACAGATCAAGAGTCCAGCAACAAAATTGGTAGACCAGTTCAACTACAGTAAATCTTGTCTGTCAGTCCAACTACTGCATTGTGGACCAATGGTTTCTGCTTAGGCCAAACTTGATTTCACTCAGCCTGAAAGGTTTGTAGATCGACGCATCTGCCGCCGGGCCATTCTAAAAAAGAATCTGAAACCAACGACGTTTTCATGCATTACGAAGAAATTTCGCAGCTTCAGGCATACTAATGTATAAAATATCGCTCGATCCAGGCTCTTTTGTAGAATAGCTAGAAGGCCACTTGAAAAGAAAGAAAGAAACGACTTACTCTACGGTTTCTTCAGTCCACAACCATGTTTCAGGGAACTCACTACGAACTTTAGGCTTAGGTTTGGGTTTCGGTACAAATTTTTTCTTGGTATTCTGTTTACCTCCAGCTGGAAAAGCATAATTTGAATGAGAACGCAAAAATGATGAGCTGATGCAATGATGAAATAACATTGAGAACAAAATTCAGAGAGAAAAACTTCGGCTTTTAGTTTGGCTTCGAAAGATTGCGTTTAAATTCTGTCTCAAATTAGAATTCAATGTCACGTGAAAATGCATGCGAAAAAGAATGAAAATATTTTGCATACGTGATTTTGCGTTATCGCAAATCATTAGTGATGATCGGTTCGATTCCTGCAGCATGCCAACATTTTTTCTCTGTGAATTTTGTGAAATAACTTCTGCTCACATTTGCAAAGATGAAAAAATGATGAGATCAAAGATGTTGTGCCTTATATAGGTTGATGACAAGCTAACTTATAGAGAATCATATGAAAGATCACATGTAGCTAAAGAAGACCAATGTACACTTCAGTAAATTCCTGAGCAAATTTTCCAGCCATTGAACATTTTTGTTTTCTTTCCAAACAGATAAATTCTACAGAGGATAAGTGGTTGAAAGGTTTTCAGCTGTTGGCGAATGCCTCAGAAGAAGCCAGTTAACGAAGGCGTAGCTTAAATTTATGCTCTTGAGTCTTTATATACCTGGGTTCTTTGATTTGTCGACGTCACTCCCGTCAATATAGAGACTCGATAAAGCAAAGAACGCAGGGAAACAAGCCACTTAAGGTTATAAATCTAGGTGAAGCTCAAGAACGTTCCAATCGAAGTAAATTGTAAACAATTCGGGACACAAAACTAACTGTTCGGAGAAGTTCATCCATTATTACTGGTGATACGTATGCAAAACATTGTGAAGGCCTATTCACATCAAAATACTTGAAAGCTGTACACGGAGTTTGGCGTGAAATTTGCAAGAGAATTCGCTCATGTGGAAATTAGCCTTTAAGTTTCCAACTGGCATGTCCGACGCTTGGGTCAATAAAGGTCTTTAAAATGATGCGAAATCTTGCTCATAACAAGCATAGCTTTTAGTAACGGGTAATGATTAACGTTTCTAACAAGATTTTTGATTAATTTGTAAGATTTTAAATTCGATCAGTTAAATCTGTTCAAATTTTGTTATTGTTGATTTTTTGGGTGCATATTAGATTTAGTAGACTGTCACCGTTGTTATTGTTTGAAATGAGTCCTAGTTTGAGGGACTCAGGTAAAAAGTCAAATTTGAGCCTTGATTTACAATATTGTGATTGAATTGAATTAAGGTGGAACGATGAATGAGACGAATTAAGTGATTGTAGGTGCGTATTAAAGGTAAGACAGTATGATGGGCCACCATACCCGGGCCATCTGTTTCCAGCACAGGCCGCTCTTCTGTGCCCACATTGTATGCATAGACTGGAACTGGAATATTCTTCGGATCTTCGCACGGACGGCTGTCAACCACCAAATTGGACATAAACATCAATCCACCCTCCTAAAAATCAAAAAACCATTCTGTCCAGAGAAATACTTTAAACGAGCATTTTCTGTCGTAAGTGTTCCTCAAAAGAGACCAAATTACTCAGAAAACGATGTTGTTGTGCGTGTTGTGCGTGTTGTGCGTGTTGTGCGTGTTGTGCGTGTTGTGCGTGTTGTGCGTGTTGCATCAATAAAACTTTTATTTCTTTAAAAAGTGCAAGTATGCACGAATACGAAGAACGGTTACAACGTTTCATGTTTAAACCTTCATCAGGTGTCTAAAAAAACTCCGTTTAAACATCATCAGCTCTCCATTTAGAAATGGTTGTATTGGCAGGGAAATGAGGTTGTATTGGCAGGGAAATGAAGTTGCACAAAAAAGCAGAATACTCGATATCTTTCTGGAAGAATGGTTTCTTGATTTTTGTGACAGTGGGTTCACCTTCAGATGTTGACTCGTAATCAAAGAAATTACCAGGGCCAAGATCCTCAAGCAGTTCGAAGTTTTCGACGTTTGTATTAAGCGGACCACCACTGCCAAACATGGCCGCTGGAACGGGCAACAATGGCTCTTCGCAAGGTCTGCTGTCAACCACCAAATTGGACATAAACATCAATCCACCCTCCTAAAAATTAAAAAGCCATTCTGTCCAGAGAAATACTTTACACAAGCATTTTCTATCGTAATAGTTTTCTTAAATAAGACTAAACCAATTAAAAAATGATGATGTTGTGTGTGTTGTATCAATGAAACTTTACTTTCTTTAAAAAGTACGAGTATGCCTAAAAACTCCGTCTAAACATCATGTGTCAAGCTCAGCTCTCCATTTAGAAATAGTTGTATTGGCAGGGAAATGAGGTTGTATTGGCAGGGAAATGAGGTTGTATTGGCAGGGAAACGAAGTTGCACAAAAAAAGCAGAATACTATATCTTTCCGGAAGAATGGTTTCTTGATTTTTGTGACGGTGGGTTCACCTTCAGATGTTGACTCGTTATCAAAGGAATTACCCGGGCCACGATGGACATGATCATCACGCATCTTGAGAAGTTTGCCAGAGGGACGCAACGGATCTTCGCACGCTCTACTGTCAACCACCAAATTGGACATGAAGATCAACCCACCCTCCTAAAAATGAAAAAACCAATTGTTCGAAACGCTGTTTCAGAAATCATTCGCAACAAACTCCTTCCACCCTGACAATTATTAATCAACGGGTTCGGGAGAGGTATTTGTCAAAGAATGTTGTCTGCTTGAAGAGTCCTTGAATACAGCTTTGGATGTTCTAAGAAAGAATCAGAATAGAAACAATATCTTAATACATTTTGAAGGATTTTCTAATGTGCACAATAACGATAGTTGCCACTCAGTCGAGCTTTCCAACTGACACCATCTGAGATTTGCTTGGCAAACGATGATTCTACGTTTGGCCACCTCGACAAACATTTCTTTACAGGCAGAAGTAAATAGAATTCGTTGGGTAATGTTATGGAAAAAGTTAAAAAATATTTGCTGCTTGTCACAAGCAAAAGACTATTTTCCAAGTAATGTTTGTTCGTTTGACCACAGCTTTAGCTTTGTCTCTAAAGAGAAGGGAAAAAAAGGAACGTTCTAAGCAATGGGCACACCAAAAGAGCAGCTTCGATTTTATCAGTGAACAAGTGAACAGATACATACCCGAATAGATTCCCAGTATTATAATAGTTTGCCTAAAACGACACCCAGAAAGGACGACACATGCCATCATCATCACCAAAACCATCATCATCATCATCATCA